>JALLOV010000050.1:0-16293 GCA_036939655.1 Thalassiosira allenii | reverse complement strand
CTACGTACGATGAGAGAGGAGCTCTCTTTCCCCTCTTTGCCTTTGCAGTTCTGCTCGCTCGTCGTCGGTCGTTTGCCATAGCCATAGCCATCCGCTCCTCGCCTCCAAGTCCAAGCTGCGCGTGGGACCACCAGCTCTGTTGCCTTTGGGAAGGGAATCCACGTCGGTGTCGGCGTCGGTGGTGGGTGCACGTAGGCGGCGTCCTGATCGTCGCCGCATTTTCTGAAGGCATCATTCCGTTGGGCGGGGCGGGACCAATCATGGGTTCCCAAGCATTCGCGCATCACCCATTGCACTTGCTGGATGATTTGCTGGCATCCCTCTCGCCGATAGCAGTATCTGCAGATTCATCAAATCCTACTCGCGATGAAAATTGCGATGGCTCTCCTCGAAATGCAGACGCGACAGTAACACCAGATGCCGACACGGATGCGGCAGAGGCGAGGCAGGATCTGGTGCTAAGGGCGGCGGACGAATTGCTGGGGAACAGCACGTCGCTGCTGGAGAACGCACTTGCCCTGCTGGACGAGCAGGAACAGTACCAAAGAAGTCACAGCCGCGCAGAAGGGGAGGGTGACGGAGCCCCAGAGACTGTTCCGGAGATTCGGAGGATTCGGGCGAAGCGATCGGGACGGGAGGCGATACTGGTCCGGAAGCAGCGCAAGAAGCCTTCGTCCAAATCTAAAGATGCAGATATCGATTCGTCGCAAACGAATGAAGACGGAGGACACAGCAAAAAGCGAAAGATATTGGACGAGTACTACCTCTGCCTCATGGGGAGGGAAGGCGTCGACCGACGAGCGCTCTTCGCCAATGACGACGACGAGAGTCTGTCGTGGAACAGGATACGCCGTCGGGGTGCGCACTGCAGCTGCCGATCATTTTTTCAGAACATGAAGGGTGGGAGCAGATCGTCGGCTTCGTCGCCCCCGAGACGCCGTGAAGCTCCGTCCGGCCCGCAATGCTCCTCGGACGTCGTCGTTTGCAAGCACCTGCTGGCAGCGATCCTGATGCCGCACCTTCTCCCATGGAGCAGAGCTGGAGTGGACGAAGAGGTCGTGGACGATCGAGAGTTCGCCAGGCTGGTCGCGCGGGCTTCTATCGGGTAGCGCGAGAGTGTTCATACGGGCAATGAGAGAAGCAATGCGAGCACACCGAGGAGGGGTACCTAACCATTGCTGAACCGGGGCAGAGATGACATATCTGCCATGTTACCTGAGACCGCAGATGCTCTTGAAACTTGAAAGGCAATCGGCCATTCGATCTACGATATTGGCTTTTTATTATCAAGCCTTTCCAACTACTGTTTGAATGACACAGGACAACCTTCTGGATTGTGAACTTGGAGAGCTCAATACTTCAGTAACCTTGTAGCCGGCATGGAGCATAACCAAAAGGTATTGTCTAAGATTCTCTATCTCTCTGTTCTTTCGTCTCAGCCAGGTCTCTTCTCAGCACTGTCTCACGCAGCAGCGCGCGTCCGCCCCTCCTTGGCCCTACCCTATCATATGATCGGCAAAATCACCTACAACCAGCAGTACAGTGGGATATCATATCAGTTCCTACGTAGGCAGTTGTATTTGACATCTGCAACAGAGGCGCCCCCCAGCCCCTTACAGCCCCAGCCATGATGGCACCTCTCGACTTCTCGACTCTCGAGCACAGCTACATAGCTTGGCCAATCACTCTTCCCGATGCCTTCATTCTCTGCCTCAATTATTGGATCAGCCGGTAGGGGGAAGTGAGCATCAATAATTATTCTCGGCAGCGTTGTCCGTCACCCGCAGGATACCAGAGGCGCCGAGGATACTGCAGCGCGACGAGAGCGTGATAAGCTGCCGGGGCATAGCTGGTGCGATAGGTGTTGCTAGACTACCCATCCACCATATTCAATCGAGCGATCAGCGATACCGCAAAGAGTGTGATAAACTGGCGGGACTTTGTTGCTCTAGAGCTAGAGAACACCCAATCGAGCAATCAGCGCCGCCATCGAGAAAGCTTGTAGCTGCGCCCCAACAGTGGTCGAATTCGAACTGCACAATGAGGGGAAAGGCAGCAGTGACCAACAGAAATCCTATCAGGTCGTTCTTTTTAGTGTGCATATCGGCATTGCTTTTGCTCCTAGTCTCTCTTTGGAATGATGAAGGCTATCGGGTAGATGAAGATGCGACGTCATCAAGGTTGTATGTCGAAACCCCAAAAGTTTTGATCGCAATCATTGCACTGGCCAACCCTCGCAGGTCCATCTTGGTACTCTGTTTGGCGGCATTGCTTGTGCTCCTATTTTCCCCGGAGAACGACGGCCATCAGGGAGAGGAGGATGCGACATCATTAGGGATGCATGCTGAGCCAACGAAAGTTTTGATCGCACGACCAGTTTCGCCGTCAGAAGTCGAGAACGTCCTGGCAGATGCTGCCCGGATCATATCCTACCACGAATCCAGCAATCCGACACGGTATCTTTCGGAGTCCCTCTCCCAATGTGACAATCTTCTCAAATCCACTGTAGCTGGTCCATACGAAAACCGGAGTAAGGCGTATCCAAATCGAATACTGTGCGATGCCTCCAGGAAGGAAGACAACAACTATGTGTCTGTGCGGGCAGATTTTCTGCTGTTTGCACGGGACCAAGCAGTCGCCGACGAAATCTCCTCGAAGTTGGTTGGCAGCCAAAAGGATCACATTGAGGTTGTCGATGTGAGCGACGGTCCTAGAAAAGTATGGTGCTGGATCTCTAGGTTGACTGAAGCAGAGCTTCTCGGCTATGATTACGTCTGGATGGTCGACGGCGATCTACAACTCGCATCTCTCAACTGGGGCGCTTATTGGCAGCAAGTCAAGTTGCTTCGACCCAAACTGAGCCAGCCAAGTATCATTGGGACTGGCCCTGGGAAGTCGGATTCTTACCATCCAGTCCTCAGATACCAAGCGGATTCAGAAGTGATAGCCGCGGAGACGGCCATCATCGAGGTCATGGCGCCGCTATTTGAAGTCGAAACCTGGCTGGGGTTCCGCGAGACGCTCCTACAAGCGCCTAATCAAGTGTTGCTAATGGACCTCCTTCAAAAGGGGACTGCGCAATGCTTCGATGTGGCCTGGTGTCATTACGCCAAGACGAATATGACGGGTGATCAGTTGAAGCCGCAAATAAAACCAGGAAGCGATCTGTTGGCCTACACTTCTACTGATAACTCCACACACGGCCACTTCAAAGAACGGTCATGCGTTGTCTTTTATCAGACTCCAATCGTCCATGGAGACATGAAGGCCATGGGCCAGAAGACGAGCGAATTCCGTATGATTGGGCAGACTCTTTGCGCATTCTTGAGAGGCGTTTATCATCTTCAATCTGTTGGTGACGCAAACAGTGATGTGTACGATAGGTTTTGGTATCTTTGAGTTAGTTAGTGGTGTTTGGCATTGGCTGGTTGCATTCTCAGGGGGAATGATTTGCCAGATCTTCCATGCCATATCGAATATCGACCCTGTTGATTGGTGCTCCTCGAGGTGTAATGTACCAGCTAAAGATTGAACAATATTATGTACACTAACCTTGCTACCCCAGAAGCTACCCCCGTGAATGCGAATGAGCAATGAACCTTGCGACTTGAACTTTGTGGTTTGCGTTACTAGGGTACTACTAATTTCTTTATGTCTGAAAGATTTATAACTGATTCCTACGTGGACATTACTTCAACCCAAATCTTTCACAACACAGCAGGCGGGCATCCTGCATGCAGGCAACAACAACTGGGCAGGCAACAAGCGAACCTCCTCCTTGCTCAATGTATTCTGTATCAATCCAGATCTCAATCCACAACGCCAAAACGGACAACCGAACATGATAGCTCTCGCGACCTTATCGGCGGCCGTCCTATTCGGTCACGCGGCCTCCGCCTTCGCGCCGCCCAGGCCCAGCCGCGTCGCTACGCCTACGCCATTGTCATCCGGTAGGCGGCCGTCCACGACGTCCCTCGGGCTGGGCGACTTCTTCAATTTCGGCAAGCCCAAGGAGGAGGAAGCCGCCGCGACGACCGCCGCCGCATCAGACGAGGAGCCCGAAGAAGAGGGGGCTTACTACGACCCGGACGACCCAATTGAGAAGATATTCTCTGTGTTTTTCGGGAAGAAGGAGGCTAAACCGATGGGGTACGTTCTCAGATATCGAACTTGAACGCACCAAAGCCGACCATCCCAGCCTGCACTCACCACTCCCACTCTTTTCATGTTCGTCGATCCTTGCCAAATGCTATGAACCAGAATGTCCCGCTTCGGACAGGAGCGCTTCCCGGAACAGTATCCCGCCGCCCTCGACGAGTGGGCCGACCCCGTGGAAGGCGACGACGCCGAGATGGCCGTGCTGCGCCCTCTATTAAAGAATACGAACCTCGAATTCCGAAACCTGAAATTGATATACGACGCGAACAAAGACGGATGGAACCCGGCATCATTTCACTCGAAGGTCGACAAGCAGGGCGGGTGCATCGTATACTGCACGACCCGCGCGGGGATAAAGTGCGGGGGGTACAACCCCAAGGGCTGGGTGGGGTACGGCGAAGCGAGGGGTAGCATCGCGGCGTTTTTGTACATATTGGGCGGCAAGTATGCGGCCGATGGGGCGCCGGCGATCAAGCTACGGAAGGTCGGCGGGCCGGGGTTGGCGCAGATGGACATTCCGGAGATGGGGCCGCAGTTCAGCCCGGATGCTTTGGTGATACCGATGGAGGAGGTGAGTGCTCATGAACGTTGGGGTCTTGCAGGTTTGGCTTCTTGGGACCCCTCTTTCTGATGAAATCTGGCCTCTTGTTGCAGGGCAATCCTCGTGTGGCGAGGTCTAAACTGGGCTCGTATTACGAGAGATTGCCCGATGGGACGAACAGCTTGTTCGGGAAGGATGCCAGCGTCCAGCTCACGAGCCTGAAAGTATATCATGGAGTCTACGCGGAAGACGAATGTAAGTCGCAGCCTTGTACCCACTGATCTCTGCTTTCATTGAATAAATCTTCTGAGCATGAATTTTCTTTGCAATAGACCGTCCGTTCACGGATGCGGAGCCTTTTGCTCTCTACTAGAGAGGTACCTATGATAGAACTCTTCTTCAAACTGGCAGCTGGTTGGATCTCAAAAACAACAATTTACATGGCATGGTTATGCCTGAAGTTGGGGTGGGGAATGAGAGCGGCAGGGCGGACCGGAAAGAGGATAGAGATTATTTATTTGGTATGGCGAATACGTCTCCTGCCCAGCACATTCAGAGTCGAGTTAACCAAAAGTACAACATGAGTTCTCTTTTACCTACCTCTCCCCAGGCGCCAATACTTCGGTAGGAGTCTGTAGGATTATCCCTCAGTACAGGAGGTGCACTATCACAATGATGAAGTAGCGTATATGAAAAGATGCGGTGGCTGTGGGTTCAACCAGTCTTATGCTGTAAATAATGATGCTGCAAGATCAATCTTTTCTTGTGTTGTCGCCCACGAAACTGAAGACATCTCCAAAAGCAGTCTGGAACAGCCTCCCCGTGTTCGACTTGGCGACCTCCGCCATGACCCTCTTCAGTATGATGTCCAGCAGCCGGTCCATGTCTATCCCCACGACGGGCATTCCGGTATCCTTGTTCCTCGCTGACATGGGCGGGCACAGCTCTGCACCGGTGATGGCAAGCTCGAAGATGACGATGGGCCTGGCCCACCCGGATGCGCTGCTTTTCAGGCTGCGGCCGCTGCTTCGTTCAGACACCAACATTGAGGTTGCGTTTACTGCATCGTCACCGTTTCCGCCTTTTGCCACGAGGACATCCTTTGTAAAAATCCTCGCCTCCCTGAACAAAATCGATCCCACCCGAATGTCGTCCGGCGGCCTTGTCACCCACCCCTCCTTCTTGCCCGGTGGTTTCTGCAGAAACGCCACCTGGTTCTTGATGTCGGTCACGTTCTTCTCCACGACCTTCCCCAGTTCGCGCATGACGCTAACTCCCTGCTTCTTCTTCGTCTCCCAGTCCTTGCCCCCGTCCACCGACGCGCCCCTCGTCAGCTTCCCGCTCCGAGACTGCGTGTGGAGCTGCTTCAGGTTCTGGACGAGGCCGTCCTTCTGGTTCCTCAAAGCGGACTGCAGGCCCCGCGACCCCCCCTGGTTCGCGGCCTTGCCTATCTGGGAGACGGCGCCCACGAGCTTCTCAACGATCTTGTTGGCCTCGTCCTCCTTCTCTCTTATTGGTGCACCCTCCTCGCGTACGCCAACTAAATCGCCCCGCTCCTCGGCCCTGTCCGCGCTCAACGATTTTGTCACCCCGTAACGCTCCTCGCCGACGTCCTGCTTCTGCTTCTTCCTCTTCATTTCCTTGTACTCCTCCATGATCACGGAGGGTTCCGGTATGTCCAAGCTGGCATCCAGCAGGTGAAAGTTGAATATGTTCTTCCGCTTCTCAACGAAGACCTGCACGTCCTCCACCAATATCGTATAGACGTCGAAGAAGGTGTGGTTCAGTATCCGTCCGAAGTAGGGCAGTTGGATCACGGAAGCAAAGTTCAATGTGGCCTCTACCCTCCCCACGCGGGCCAGGCAGGGAGAATCCCACTCCCAATCATCTCTGTCCTTGTTGTGTATTATCAGGTCGTGGGCTATCACCCTCCCCCGCCACAAATCTACCTGGCCGTCGGAGAGCGTTATCAGGGCGCCGTTCAGGTTCTTGCTCAGCTCGTCCTCCGCAAATTTGAGGACGTACCGTCGCAGAGCGCCCGAATGGTGTAGGAACGACAGCACGGCGGTCAAAATGAAGGTGACCCGCAGCAGAAACAGCGAGAGACAGGAGATGAAGGGCTGAACTATCGACTGGACGAGGGGCAGCGTCCCCGTCGCCGACAGCAGCAATATTGCCGAGCATGCCAGCGAGTGCGACAAGATGGGAGAGCACGAAGGGCTGGTGGACCAGAACGCGAAGTAGGTTGGTGTAGGGATGATCTTCGACGGTGCGGCGGGATTGTCGGTCGGCGCGACGCCACCGCTTGCATCCTTCATCGCGACGGCGGCCGGTTCGCCAGTCAGGCGCGAATTTTCCATGAGGTAGGCGCTACACCACCACCTGGGATTTTATGAGGTGCTACGCCGGCGATCCCCTCTCAAGACTGAGTTGGATCGATATGTATATCGGCTCTTGGCGGGTCCGTTTCGCGGGACGGGAGCGGAGTCTCTACTGCTAACCTGCACGTCCTTCCTCCCCCACCCCTCGCCGCTCCCTCGCACTCTCTTCCTGCTCTTCCTTCTTGATCTCTGGCTGGCGCTGTTGGCTGTTGCGGGTCGGTTCTTGCTGTTGCGTTGCCGTTTGCCGTTTGCCGTTCGCTCCGTTCCATGGGCAGGGTAAAATCGCCTTGGGTTGTTGATGTTCATGTCTATGTACTTGAACGTTGGAATCAGTAAATCTAAGTCAAGTGTAGATTTTTGAGTGATGCGCTAATACATGTCCCCCCCTTGGGCTCCCTCACAGCAATGCGTTACCTTAGGCCGTAGAGAAAGTTAGCTGTTCACCCCTCCATATTCGATGTAAGAATTGACAGATCCCAAGGGATGCAAAAATGAGGACGTAAAAGGAGAGTACAACATAGGAATAGGTAGTAACACGAGTCGTCTCCCGATTGATGTCTCTGTCCCTTCACATCAGTCAAGTCGCGGCGGCATGCGGCGTGGGGCGTGATTCCTTTCACGTGCGCCCTTCGCTTCGGACGCCGATGAGGCGGCATGCGGCTTCCTTTCAATCACGCGCTTCTTCGACGCGCAGGCTTCTCGATTTGTTCCATCTCGCATCTCGATGGCAGTGGCGCGTGGCGCAAAAACCGAGAACACCGGCAAACGAATGAATTCGATCGTTCAACAAAGCAGAAGCTCATAACAAATCGATCGTATCTAATAGGACACATCCAAAGCATACTCCTCCATCTTCATCTCATCAGCATGGACAGCCGACTAGATCTCTGCATCTGGGCCGTCAACCTTTGGCTCAAGGGGTACGAGCATTCGCTGTCGTGCCAGGCACATCAAGTTGCTCTCATTTTCTGGGTCGTCAACCTCTGGCTCAAAGGGTGTAAATATGATTTGTCGTGCAAGGCACATCAAGCGGGCCTCGTCCTTTGGGTGCTCGAACTGTGGTTAAGGCAGTGCAGCGCGTACATGGCATTCGTCTCTCGTCAGGTAGAGCTGTGTCGCTGGGCTATCGATCTATGGATCTTGAGTTATAACAAGGCCCATACGCAGTTCGCAGCCCTTGTCATCGTCGTGATCGCAGTGTCTGCCACGCTTTCCGAACATTTGAAGGAGAAACCCAACAGCGATGGTACGGCGGATGAAATATTGATAGGAGAGGTAACATATTCAATGGCAGATGGAACTGAATTGGAGGAGAAACTCAGTAGCAAATTGAAGGACGAGGTCCGATCTTCTCGAGACGTGGGCAATTGTACAACGAAAGAGAATGACAGGTCAAAGAGTGGCGCTGTGACTCCAGTCTTTGTTCCACTGAAGCCAAAAAGAATCTCGCCTGTGCCTAGGGCAGCCTGAAGCACTCATTAGGCATCGCAGACGAAGGAAATGAATATGAGCTTCGTGGCGATGCACCAGAGAAAAGAATCTGAAGAAACCAAAGCATTATTGTAGCACTCTCTAGAGGGATAACAGTAGACAACAAAATCACAGTTAACCACCTTCCTGTGAGACTTTGAGACTGAATCTGATTCGTTTAGCCTACAACAACGCTACAATGAGTCAAGAGACATCGCCCAAACCATCTGATACATACATCTCTAGCATGTGCAGCATATACAGAAGTCTTATCACTACACTGCTTCGTTCATGCACCATTGACAGTCCCGGATCTCTCCCCTCCACAAAAAGTTCACTGACAAAATGAAACCAATCATTCACTGCCAGAGTGGGGCAGATAGGGTATTGTACCATTTTTTCAACATCGTCTTGCTACTTGTTATTTTCACTCAGTGTTCATCATGGCCAGCCGGGTAGACCTCTGTTTCTGGGTTATCAACCTCTGGCTCAAAGGGTATAAATATGGTTTGTCGTGCAAGGCACATCAAGCGGGCCTCGTTCTCTGGGTACTCGAACTGTGGTTAAGGCAGTGCAGTGCTCGAGTGGCCTTCATTTCTTATCAGGTACAAATGTGTCACTGGGCAATCGATGTTTGGATCTTGAGTTGGAATGCTCATCTACAAACCGCAGCCTTTGCAATCGCTGCGATTGCATTGTCTGCTGCGCTTCTTTGGTTGCGTCATTCAGTAGATGTAACTCAAGTCCGAGACTTGGTGAAAGAGATGACATCTTCAAGAATGGGTCAAATCGTTACTCCCTTGAATTATCCAACGATTGATATCACTAGCATTGCAGATGATGGAAGTGACAAGGAGTATCTCAGTTCGCTCTCCTATTGCGATTGCATTGTGTGCAAAATGAAGGACGAGATTCAATCTTCTGGAGCCGAGGATGATTGTATTGCAAACGAGGACAGTCCGAAGACTGACGATAGTATGGCAAAAGAGAACTCTCTGTCTCCCGTCTCTGTTCCATTGAAGCCCATCAAACAAATCTCGGTGTCCAGGGCAGCATAGTAGAGAAGTTGTTCTTCTTGTTGAGACTCTGTGTTTCCAGTCTTCAATAATTAGTAGAACCTGGGCACTGAAGACGTGGATCTTGTATGGCAAACGAGAGAACAGCCTGGAGTCAACTTTTCGAAGACTGACTCAGTATCTCCAGTCTTTAAGCCATTGAAGCCCAATAAAGAATCTCGGTGCCCACGGCAAGAGAAGTTCTTCTTGTGGGTAATAATTTATTTATGTCAGAGGAACCTTATCTTGCCATTTGGCTACTGTGGACTAATTCGAACATTTCTTCTTGTTTCTCCTGCTCAACTTTGTCATAAGATCGTACGTCAGCAGGCTGGCTCAAGATCTCCACAAGACGCAGGTTCCTCTTCGAGGTTTCGGGAAACTTGGGATCGGCTTTATCTCGAAGACTCTGCCTTGCCGTTCTTTCAACCAACCTAGAGTTCAGCACACTCGGAGGATTCTGCCGAGACCTTCGTGTTATTCAGCGCATTCGCTCCAGGACTCTGGTGGTAGTCTAACCAAGAATCAGAGTTACTTCCGAGTAGACGAGCGCGACTTTGGAGCCCTTGGAGGCTTCTTCTGGCTTGTATTCCCTTTGGTTTTGGCTCTCTTGTTGCTCCTTGCCTGCGTCGCACTGGCCTTCTTCTTGGCAACCGCCTCTGTTGCAAAAATTGAATTCAGTCTGTAAAAGGAGATAGAGAGAGATGGAAATAAGATGAGAGGGGTGCCTTTCCTCAAGCTCAAAGCATATCGTATGTGCTGATTGCACTGCTTCATGCTTACTTGATAGCCGTGCTAAGATGAAAGAGTTGGAAAGACAATATCAAGAGTGAGAACCAATCAAGCAGACAAACCACAAGCAAAAGCAGGAGACAGAACAATCCAAAAGTCAAAGACAAGCCCGTGCGGCAGCGCTCCACGCACAGAGGAGAAGAAATGGGGTATCCGACAACATTTTTCCGGATATTGTAGGCTATCCGCCTGCTCACATCATAGAGAGACAAGATCAAGAGTGAGAGTCAACGAAGGCAAGAACAATCCAAAAGTCAAAGATCACAGTTTCAGTTACCGAGACAAATGCATTGGCGCGCCCTTTGGAGACCTGCCTCTCATCTTATGCTGATTCTGGTGGGCCGCTCCGGCTCCAAATTCATCGTTGGAAGTCTTGTCTTTGGGCATTTTTACTTCAAGGATTCAGAGTCTCGGCAAGTTCAAGTTCAAGTCTTGAGGAGGGAGATTTGGGGGTGGAGATTTGGGCTTCAACTTTTTCAATTGAAATTTCCAAGATTGAAATCGAAATTTGATTTAATTAGAGAAACTCCGCACGGCTGCAGATTCAAACGACACGGCCCGCAATGTCAGCATTTGTTCACTACCGTGAGATCACGTGAAATGGGTATGTCATTTTTGAAACACTACTGAAATGACAAGTCCGAGACGAGGGGTAGACACTTCTCAAGACGGCTCCACTGCTCTCATAGCAAACGAAACGAAAGGAGCCGCACCTGCGCAGACGGACGAGTTCATTGCAGTAGATTCAAACAATACGGCGGCATGTCTCGCCCAAGTCGAAACAATATCAACGATCTTCCCGATGCAGCATTGGTCCACACCGCAAGCTATTTGGGCCAGACATCTCGCCTGCTTCTCGCCGTCGCGCTGACGGCTTCGTCGGAAGAATGGTTGCAATCTAACTGGAAAATCGAGCCTTCGGAGGCGAGCAAGGCTATCGTTTCGGATAAGTCTCTCTGTTCAAGTTTCAACAAGTGCGTCGAATTGAGCTCTGAAGGATTCAGTGACGTTGCAGTGAAATTATCAGATGCAGACATAGGTGGAGCCCTCGCCTGTGTAGGATCGGTTTACAACATCCGGTCAGTGAAATTGATCGGGTGCTACGGCTTTTCTGGGTATGGCCTAGATCCATTGCGTGGATCGATTCATCTCGAGACCCTTGATCTAAGCCTCAGGGGCGGATGGCAGCCCCCGTCTGACGAAGACAAGATCTCTGAGGCAGTAGTACTTCCTATTCTTGACAGCTTGTTGATTTGGAGGCGAACTCTTTGAGGTTCGTGCAGTTTCCAAAGAAGTGGCGAGACGAACGAAGCCCAAATGTTTGTTCATTCATTGACAAGTACAACAGTGGGTTTGCCGGCCATAATTTCATTTGTCACGCGAAGGATTGTCTAAGCGAAGAAGAGTGTGGAAACGTCTGCCGGCCCACACGAGAGAGGCCTTGGGTACATGAGAGCAGAGAACGATTCGGGGTGCCCAACTTTCAGTGTGGAAAATGCAATACATTGGTTTGCGAAGGATGCTATGATGAAGAATTCTTTGATGATCCCTGTGTCAAATGCGGGAACAAGATGTGCTTGGAATGTGCATTCTACTGCAACGAGTGCGGTGTCTGCTGCTACGATTGTGCAAAGGATCCTGCAGAATGCAACGACTGCCGCGAAATGTTCTGCCATGATTGCCATGATGTTGTCGCGACATGTGATGCGTGCAAGGTGAGTATACAAGGTGAGGCATTACGGCTTTGGGAAATTTCTTCTAAGTGAAACTCTGAATTTGCTAGGTGGTGAAGTGCCAAGATTGTAGTTGGTGCCTGGTGAAATGTGATACCTGCAATGTGAGTTCTTAACCGATGTTTATTAATCAATTACCGCCGCCCAAGCCAAGCGCTCTGTGCACCTGAGCTAAGGAATACCAAGGAATCATTTGTCATCCCAGTGCTTTCACGAATTCTTTTCTGAGCACAAAGTTCATCATGTAACAACTTCATAGGCTACGAAATGTTATGACTGTGAACCTTGCAGTGGTACATGCGAGGCTTGCAATAAATCCACGTGCTCTTCATGCTCCCCGGTGAGTCAAATACAGGATGGTATGACTGAAAGATCGCACCTTCACCTATCTTTTGATACTCGACTTCTATCTCTTGGGCGTTTAGGTTTTTCACTGTGATGCGTGTGAGAAAAGCCGATGTGACGACTGTGCCTTTTTCCTCGGATGCGATTGGAAGGGCTGCATGGAGACAAATTGTGCCGATTGCTCCGATACTGCTGAGAACGCCGTCGATTACTGCGACTGCAATGGCTTCTTTGGCGAAGATTCAGCGTATTGTGCTCGACATGTTTATCATGAGATTCAAAAGCGTGGTAGGCATGCATTCTGCAGAAGCTGCAACAAAAGAGCCGATGATTGGGAGAAAACTGCTGGGGACTGGGAGAAGCGAGGCCCAAACTGCCGTGGATACCAATGGTGTTCAACGAACTGCACGTGCTCATCCTAGACCTCTGATCAAAGGAAGAAATCAAACCTATCTCTGGGTTTACGTATGTGGTGAGATCTATCCAAACTCGTGGTCCAAACAATATTTTTGCGATGCTTGACCAGTGCATTGCATGCTCTGCCCTGCAAAAAACATGCTATTCTTGAACAACAGCAATAACAATAAATTCATCTGGACTGATCACATATCTGATAACGTCACTAGAAGCACACGTCGCCCAGCTCCCGGACGGCGTCCAGCCTCTCCAGCCTCGACACGTAGTCGTTCGGCACGCTCGGCAGCGGCTCCTCCATCATGCCCAATACGCCTCCCCACCCCTTCATCTCCTCCTCGTGCGACGGCGGCTTATGAAATGTTGCCACTGCAGTCTTCTGCAGGTGCGTGACGACGTTGGCCAATGGAATTCGGTCTTCCATTAGGAAGAGCTTGCCGAGCACCTTCGTGCGAAGCTGGTCGAACGTGGCGTCGAGGCACTGCCTCTCGGCGCCGGAGTACGTCGGGCTCTCGAGGAGGTCGTACGTCTCGTCCAGGATGTACCTGGCGAGCTCGTCTGTTGTGTCGGAGCCATTTTCAGCAGTTGAAGTTTCTTCGCCCTCTGGCGGGATAACGAACTTCACCAACGGGCTCATCCCCTCCCTCTGATCCCGCCGTTCTATTTTGTCGCGTACGCCGTCCATCCACGCGGTCACGTCTCTGAGCGAGGCATCGTCTCCCAATACATCCCACTGCTGCAGTATCTCCTCGACCTCCTTCCCCACCGATTCGGCCAGAGAGGGAATGCCCTTTGCAAATAGATAGTGATAGGTCTTGGCCAAGACCGTCTTGTGGGACGTTCTGTACCTATCAGCCATGGTTTCGTCTGTTCCAGAATCATCCCCCGGCTTGGATTCCTTCTCCTCCTGCTCCTCCCTCAGCAACCTCCCTCCCAAAAGGTTCACTTGAACAGTTAGCACGAGGAAGATGATCGTGTGCGCGTATATCGTGGTCACGAGCCGGGTCAGAGACTTGTTCTTGGTGTCGTTCCACAGGCACCTCACCTTCTCCCGGATGACGTCCTCCTCGTCGTCGGCCTCCGACTCTCCGATGTCGCCATTTTCTTTCATCTCGAGCAGCTCCTTCTTCTCTGCCCTCAGCCTCTTCAGCTCCAACATTTCTTCGCCCGCGTCGGTTTCCCTGGTCACAGAGGCCTTGAGCGTGGGCAGGAAGTCCGCCACGGCACGCGAGGTTTCGAGGCGGCACCGCCCCATTCGCACTCGCCTCTCCTGCTCATCTAAAGATTGAGCCTGGCTGTTCTTATTGTAAGCCTGTATTCCTGCAGATATACCTGCCGTGACTGCACTGCCTAGACCGGCCGCTGCCTTCTTCACACCCTTTTTCACCACGCTATCATCGACTTCTCCAACTACTTCTTCAGCCTTCGAATGGTGATGGTAATCCTGGGGAGGAGAGGGGCTGCGCGACCTGGCTCTAGTCCCGTGGCCGTCGCTCCAATCCACCCTGGATCTCCTGGATCTAAAAGATCGGGTACGAGATGCGCCCTCGCCGCCACTGCCGCTATCGTCCGATTCGTCCTCCTCTTCGACCCAGGATTCGAACCCCTCGTCCCGACGGACGTCCCTTCGCACCGATCTATAATCATTGGCCCACTCGCACAGCAGGTCGCCATCGCGATCTTTGTCATCGTCGTCTTCGCCGAAGTACGCGCTCCACGCCCAGGAGCCGAGGCGGTACGCCCCGTAGGCGATGGCGGCCGTGGTGGCGAGGCGCGTCAGCGGCGAGTGGTGCGGCGTGGCCTGGCGATGGCGACGCCGCCGTCGCGGATCGAGGAGGGGGTTTGGGTAGGACATGATTCGATTGCAAGAGATGGGCTTGGTAGGGTATGAGAGCGGAGGAGGACTTCCGATCCACGCCTCCTCAAACTTCGCCTCCCGCCATTTTTTGGTGTGGCTGACAGATCGCCAAGAGTGCATCTCCGAGTCGCTAAATTATTTGGGCAATGCAGGTGTTGACACGTGTGACTTGCGGGAGAGTTCTCATCGATCATGCATCGATCACCTCTCGCCTCGATCTCGATGCAGGGCCCAATCATTGGGGCCCTGTGTCATTGGCGTCATTTCACTTTCACTCACAAACTCGACACGAAACATCAACACCATGGCATCCGAACTTGCATCTATCAAAAAATTGCAGTCTCGAATTCGAGGAGGCAATTTCGGGCTTCGGGACAATCAGATGTAGGATCGCAGAAACAACTCGCCTCTCACTAGAGAGAGCACATACCCCAATGACACTCCGATCGATAGTAGGCTCGATGGAGTGGCTAGACAATGGTCTCATAAAAAGCAAAAGCAGTCAAACTCAATAACAACAAAAAGGAATACACCCAGAAAGCAGGATACCGAATTCATCATAGAAAATGACATCGACCTACATGCCCTGGAGTTTGTTGCCGCCCAAGGAAAACTGGGAAGCCAACTCCACCCGTCGTCTATCCAGAATCGAGTTGCAACAGGCGATGACGAAGGTGAAGAGGTTCGTCGAGAGAAGATTGGAGACCGACTTGCATGTGTTCGAGGTAAGAAGGCTCTGTCATTGCTCCGCTGCTCCCAAGATATGTCATGCGCTAAGTCTAGGCGATTCGTTCAAAACTGTCTACAGCACGCGGCACCCATCGCCTTCGCCACGGGAACAGGCGTAAACGACGAGCTTGATGGCTCGGAGAGCAAATCGCCAGTAAAGTTCGTGGTACCCAACCAGTACATCCCTCGGGGCATCAAACCCAAGCCGGTGTCGGAGCTCACTCCAGAGGAGCGAGCTGAGGCAGATAGGTACAGGATGGACTGCGAAGGTATGCAAGATAACTTACCTGCCAGTTATTTGTTTTGATACTGGACACATGATAAGCATATATTTTACCTTCTTGAACAACAGTGATGCAAAGTCTCGCCAAGTGGAAGCGAATCATGCTGGACCGGCTGGGCGTGGACGTCGGCGAGGGCATCTACTGTTCGAGCACCTCCATCCGAAAGGGGTACAAAGGAGATGTTACTCATTCTGCCATCGCGGATCAGTGGGACTATGAAATCAAGATAAACAAGGAAGATCGCAACGTAGAGACTCTGAAGAGTTTCGTGAGGAAAATCTGGAAGGCGAGTAGAAGTTCCTTCACGTATCAGCTCGTTACTTCACAGCAGTTCTCATTCTTTTACTCTTGCTTCTCTCTTTCCCGATGCAGATTATCACCGATGCAGAAGGCGAGTAGAAGCTTTGTCATTTCTTTCACGTATCAGCTCGTTTCTTCACAGCTGTTCTTATTCTTTACTCTGACGTCTCTCTCTCTCTTCTCGATGCAGATTATCACCGATGCAGAAGGCGAGTAGAAGCTAGGTCGTTTCT
>JALLOV010000049.1:0-16274 GCA_036939655.1 Thalassiosira allenii | reverse complement strand
CTTCCGATCTGCACATCGCATCCGCGCTGCACCGTCGAACATGGCTGCCATCTCATAAGTCTAAAGAGTCTGTCCCCAGTTGACTTCATCATGGCGAGCAGGGTAGCCACCTACGGGTCCTCGCCGCTCCGCCGGCCTCCTCCGCCGCCGCCCGACGACGAGGACGACGGCGGCGGTCCCATCATGGACCCGAACGAGGCGCTGCTCGACGACTTCTACGGCGACTCGGGGATGCAGTCGTCGCACCGGACCAACGGCGCACCCACCCCGCTGAACCACCTCGTGGAGGAGTTCGACTTCGACTCGGGGCACAACGACTTCAGCTTCCGACGGCGGCGGGTGGACGACGGCAGCAATGGCAACGACGGCAGATTACATCACAGGCACACCAATGATGGGTACAAGAGCGTCGTCGACGGCTACGAGGTCGGGAGCGTCGACAGCCGGCACCGCGACGGGAATAACTCGAAGCAACAACAACGTCAATCCACCAACGACAAGTCGCACGGGCACCTGACGTGGAACCGCCTGAACGCCGCCCTCTTCGTCGGCCAGGCGCTCATGAGCGCGGCGACATCCGCCCCGATAACTTTGGTACCAACCATGGCATTGTCCCTTGCCAGCAGTAATGATGGCGAGGAGTGGGACTACGCCCCGTACTACAGCCTGGAGACATTAGAAGTTTATGACGAGAGCGGGAGGAGGAGGCGGTGGGTGCCGTTCAGGGTGCGCCGGTCGAGAAATGACCAGAACAGGAGCATATCTTCCAGTTCCATATTCGCATCCCATTTGACGTCCGTCGTCACGCTGGTCACGGCGTTCGGAAAGTTCATCAACGGAGTCCTCGTGGACGTCGCCGGGGCGCGCAGGCTGTTGCTATTGTACGGGACGTGCACCTGCCTGGCCTTGATTGGATTGAGGTACAGCAGCACCCCGAGCGGGGCCATTGCTTTCTGCGCCGCCGTCGAATTCTTCAGCTCGATCAACTGGCCGGCCGGCGTCGTGATACTGGGCGCGCACTACGGCGGCGACGAGTGCAATGGTCGGTTCGAGAGGGGGCTCTATGTTACGTCCCTCGCTTCTCGATGTGGATCCCTGCTGGCCATACCGCTGTCTTCGTTGCTGATCAAGTGGACCGACCTGACGTGGAGGGGGGTAGCCGGACTCGCGGCGTGCGCGGCTCTGGGCGGGGTGCTCGTGTTTTGGACATATCTCACGGATTCGCCGGGGAAGGCGCACGATCCTCAGAACCCGATACGGACGATACCACAATCGAGCAGTACCAGCGCAAGCAGTCCCTACCATCCGACGTTCAACTCGTGGACCCCGCGGCAGCCGTCGCTATCCGAACGAGTCGTCACATTCTGCTCTTCGGTAGTTCATACGGTCGGCCCATCTCTACGAGCAATCCTGGTGTCTCGAGTCTTCTGGGCAGTGGCAGTTGCTCACGCCGGTGCTACGATGGTGAAGTCGTCCGAAAGAATACTGGGCACCTACTTCAGGGACACGTCCTACGGGGTGGTAACTGAAGGCAAGGCAGGTGCTATGACAGTATTTCTATCTCTAGGTATGCTCGGAGGGCTGCTCGTGGGGGGCAAGGCGTTCGCCCGAGCTGCAGACAGCGAGCAGGGACGGCATTCACAGTCCGGCAACGCGCAGCTCCTGGATCGGCGGGGCCAGTCCCACGCAATAGACGCCGAGCAGCTCGGGACGAAGAACATGATCGCGTTCTTCTACTGCCTGTCGATATGCACGTGCTACGTATTGTCGTTCCTGGCCATGCCATTCGTAAGGAGGGCGCTTCGCCTGCCGGTGCTGGTCCTCATCCTGCAGGTGCTAACCACTTTGGGCCTGGGCTTCGGCGTTGCGGTACAGTACTACCACATTCCCGCCATCGTCGGCGCGACCTACGGGAAGAACCGGGGGCTGTACACCGCGTACACCGATGGGGTCGCGGCCCTACTGAGCTCCGTCGTGTGGCGTGTCGTCGGCGGGGCCGTGGAGGAGGGCAATCCCCAGGGCGGCGGGTGGGCCTACGGCTGGGGGGCGGTGGCGCTGCTCCTCGTGTTCTGCGGATCGCTCATGGTGAAGATCGTCGAGCTGTACTTCGTCGGAGGGGGGTGGCGGCACGATGCACAAAAAGACCACGAACAATCCTTTCCCAACGAGCTGCCGAAGGACTTGAATTGCAGCTGGATGGACGACGAGATCATGTCCACCGGGTTCTCGATGGAATCCGCCTCTCCGCTCCGCAACCATGGTAGCCTGAACATTCTGTCGAGCTCGGCGCTCGAATTCATTGGAAGTCCGGGCAGGAGCCAGTCTGGGCGGAAGTCGCTGTTGCCCAACGTCGAATCTCGCGACGAGGACGAAGCGACGGACGGCGACGACGGAATAATGGACCTCTTGAGCAGTCCGCACGTCGACGACGACGGCTCGTTGCTCTTCCCGACGTCGGCCGTAGGCTCGCAACACGTCGAGGCGCACGATTTGACTTCGTTCAACTCTATGTTCGGGTCCGCGAAGAAAGAATTCGAAGACAACGGCCGTTGCATTCGGGAGTCGTCCGTCTTCAGCAATGCGTACGACGACCAGTACAATAAGGGCCCGCACACCTCCTTCGAGTTATGAAGAGATGATGTGTTGATGTAGTGTAGTAGTGTGTAGAATGCTGCTACAATTAATTACATTTGCATTTGTACATCACATGATGATATGTCAAGCCAACAAATCACTAGGAATATGTTCTCGGCTGTCTTCTTCCTGGCCGTAGGAAAAGCTACATCTCGTGGAATGGCCTCCATTTTCAGTCTCGTCTTCTCGCTTTGCTATTGATGTTGAACTCTTCCTACCATGCTCGTCTGCAACTGAAGTGGCAATAGGTCCATTCTCTTCTCCAGCTCCATGGTTTACATACTTTCTCTTTGGAGCACCGTTGCACTCTGATTTGAACTCCATGTGATGCCTGAGATTCTCGTGATTCGTTAGGAATACTTAAGAAGTGAGAAGAGATGACATACCAGAAGATACCTTGTTGACGTACCTCTTGTAACCAGCCATGGCGACGGTCAAATCATTGGCAATCTTTGCCCTCTCCACAGCAGCACTAACGTGCTTAGAACCGCAAAAGGAAAGAAGCGATGAAGAATACTCATGGTCCCGTATCATGCCAAGTGTATGAGCCTCCAAAATGCTCTCAAAATCAGGTCGGTGAAAGTACATGTGATTTTCCAGGCTTGAGTTTGACACGATATTCTGTAGGCGGCGTAGGGCTCGAGGGTTTTTGTCTGTCACGTAGATTGATACTTGGCAAACTGGAGGGGAAGCAGACGGCGAAATTATAAGCATATGTGACAGTATATCATGACATAGAAGTGACTTGGGCTGCCTACCTCGGGCTGCATCATTTCCCCACTGCTCAACGAGACTATCCCATTGCTGTGTCAGGTCTGGAATTATCCTTGAAACAAGTTTTGCCGAACTTGTCGTCCAGACGACATTCAGCGAGTCGAGTACTGGCAGAGCTCCAGCATTTGAGTTCTCGATACAGATAGACCTCCACCAAACTCTGAAGGTGGTGTATACCAACAGGAAAGTTTCTGAGGCTATTTCTCCTGCAGAGAGCCCATCGTTAGATATTAATCTTGTGATCAGATACCAATCAAGGAAGGGATTAGCAACACTGACAAGTAGGTCAATATGAGCCAACATTGTGTTGCCCTTCCAAATAAAGATTGATAATGTTGCAAACACAGCTTGGAAAGTAGCAATAATTCCAAGCAGTGCTCTGTCCATTCCATCATACAGTACAATGTTGATTGTAGTCCAAGATAGGAAAAGTCCAACCACCAAGATGCCATATACAGTGAGCATAGCTAGGAGTACTCGGGTGTAGACTTGGTTGGCAAGTGGCACATGATAAAGAAAGCTCGGAGATAGGTGAGTTCTAAGAAATCCAGAATGAGTGTCAACAAAGATGAATTTCGATACCATATGCACTCACTCGATCGAGTTGCAGCGAAAATAGCCTTGGCTGTTTCTTTTCTCGGACATGATGATTCTGACTGATTAGAGTCTCTAAGTTCAGAATGACCAGATATTTTGCCAATGGCACTCTTCAGTGAGATCTTTGTCGAAGATGCAGTTGTCAGAGTTGGTTCATCCTGTTCTACATGGCTGGACAGCCGGTGGAGAGCTCGTTTGACTCTGGCCTGTTTTCTTTCTGCCTTCGGTTGTTCTTCATCTTCAGTTGGCTTTTTCGCAAATCGAAACACGTGCTTCACGAACGATACTATCATCTGATACATTGTCTTCGCCGTAGCTTCTTTTGCGCGACAAATTTTCATCGACTGTATCTCTCTTTCGTGTTGTGCGTTGTAATGAGAGGCAGGGTTCAGCATCATAAGCTGGTGGACGTGCTCTTTGAAGACACTGAGTATAGGCACAAAGCCAGTGCCTGATCCGATAGCAACGACCTGAGAGAAATCGTTCTTATTCACTATTGAGGTGCCATAAGGGCCCATAATTTCCATCCTGACAGCACGATCTTTGGGTTTCTCGCATACGAGAGCATTCCAGAGCTGCCTTGTCCAGGAACTGGCGCCATATACCTCAATGTAGAATTCAACGTCGTTGGAGTTTGGATCAGATGCTATCGAAAATGGGTGCCAGAATCTATCAACCTCTGGAGCTCTCAGAAAGGCTTGAATGGACGAAGGAATGAGTTTCGATTTCACAGTGCACAAGTATGTGTTGCATGATACCAATTACTTACCATATTGACCTGGTTTGAACCTGAACAGCGTTGGCCTTTTCAACCGTAACAATCCCATCCTAGAGCCTCCTCTACCTTTCATAGCAACAAAAGAGGTCACCTCTGTTTGGAATCTCTGGTTTATGTACAGCATGGCATAGTCAGCCACATAGTACAAGAGTGGAGCAGAGAACCACTTGATATTCTGACTCCGAGTCTTCTCGCCTTCCCGGTGTGACCGGTCAAATGTGTGTATCAGTGATACCAAATAAAGTGCAGCGACAAGGGCGTGGAATAAATAAAATGTCTCGTATGATATCCTCGTGTGACGGAGGAATCCCGTTGTTCCGATCGCAATTACCAAGAAGGCGAGGACATAACCCGTCTGCATAATCTCTAGAGACAACGAAACACAAATATTATGGAATGGCATGCAACACTCTATCATATAGTGGATGAAGATTCAAAGACATGGACTAACCTACTCTGAACTTTGCACAGAAATCCTGCTGACCTCGTGAGCACAAGGTCCCGAAGAAACCGAAAAATATTATCGTTGCAATGAATACAATTGAACACATCGTATCTGACGTGGAATGAGAGACAGAATAAAAAGTTGCTCAGAATATTAGGTTGGATATGACATGAGTCCAAACTTACATCCCATCTGAATACAGTATTAAAGAGAGTGTGATATGATCTTTCGTAAACAAATAAATCTTTGGCTACACGAATTTGGTATCTCCTCATCTACTCACGTGTATATGCATCCGTAACATTTTGTTCAGGGGAAAGAATCTATCAACCTTTGAGTTGCTCAGTGAGCTTATCGTATACCTGCTCATTGTAAGCGGAAGCAAGGCCATTTGAAATAGTATCGCATGCATTGAACCAAATTCCAATGGAGGTATGATTCTTTTTGGCCAATAATACGGTGCACCTACGGGTACAGACTTTTCCAACTCCTGAAACTTGACCAGGAAGAAGTGCGACCAAATGACCAGTGTAGACACTAGGTGAAACATGATAATAATGAATAGTTGTCGCTCTCCGTAGAGAAAAGATACTGTCCTGAAGAGACGTGAAGGTTTGAACAGATGCTTGTACTCGTCAAAGAGTGTTTGGGCGTCGCGCTCTCGTTCAGCGCGCTTTGTAGCCAGTGCTAGCGACTCGCCCCGATAGTTCGAGTCACAGCTGCTCATAGTAACTGATCTTTGCTTCTGTTTTTGGTTCGTCATGGCAATAATTTGGCTTTGCAACATCAGATACATCAATGTTTCTCGTGTACAACAACTTTTTATGAATAGTAGCATGTTGCCCCCCAAAAGAGACTGCCGCTGCTGAACGCAAGATCGATCATTACACATCCTCCACAGGGCTTCTCGAATCCTTTCACAGCGGCAGCGGCCCGAGATTTCAGTCTTCTCATCCATCACGCCTGCATCAAATCCCTCCGGCCGAGGAGATCAGAGGGAAGAACACAAAAGAAAATGTGAGCTTTCATCGTTGTGACTATGACACGCTGCTGTGCCTAATTTAGCCTGCAAGCAACTCAGCCAAAACTGACGAACCGATTTCCGCTCTCACTTTTTCATCAAAGCCGCCCCGTAGTTTCGTACTGCCTCCGCTCCATCATCCTCCTACCATGTCCGACGACGAAGTAAGTGAAACAATGGTGCGGTGCGGCTGCGGTTTCGCAGGACCGCTCGGATGGGCGGCGGCAGCAGTTGTCGGCGCCGCATTTCCATTGCAACAATTGCGTCATTTTTCGTTCCAGCTCATCAGTCCCACGCCTGACCTTCCTCGCTCCCTATTCGCAATTTGCACTCGATGAAAACAGAATGAGATCTGCCCCCTCTGCTGCGAGGAGCTCGACCTCTCCGACAAGCAGTTCTACCCCTGCAAATGCGGGTACCAGGTGTGCATGTGGTGCTGGCACCGGATCAAGGAGTCGGAATCCGGCCTCTGTCCCGCGTGCCGAACCCCCTACGGGGACGACCCGCACGAGTTCTCGGCAGTGGACATGGAGGAGGTCGTCAAGGCCAACAAGGAGAAGGCTCTGGCCGAGAAGCGGGAGCGGGAGAGGCTGCGCGCGATGAAGGAGCAGGAGAAGCGGGAGCAGCTTGCCAACTACGCGACGGCCAGTTCCAGCGCGGCCGCCCCGAGCTCGGGGAACACGGCCAACTTCGCGGGGGCGCTGGTGAGCGGGGGGTTGGGATCCGCGTCCTCGTTCGGTCAATTTGACGGCGCCGACCTGATAGCCGGACTCGGATCCACCTCCTCGTCTCATAAGGGGCCGCCGGAACCGCCGAAGGATCGGTCCACCCTGGCTTCCATGCGGGTCATTCGACGTAACTTGGTGTATGCGGTGGGGATGCCTCCGAACATCGCAACGGAGGAGAACCTGAGAAAGCCCGAATACTTTGGCCAGTATGGAAAGATCTCTAAAATTGTCATCAATAGGAACCACAATCCGGGGGATCCGAGGAGGGCGAGTGCTAGTGCTTACGTGACATTTGCTCATAAGGTGAGGCATTTTTTGTTTGGGGAATTGGATGGTGTGTGATTTTGACCTATGTGTGATGTTGTAACGCGCTGATAGAATTGTTGGTAGCGGGGGAAGGATGTATTTGTTGGTTGCGGTTGCCGAGTTTCCCTTGTTTTGTGTTGAAGCCACGAGACTGGTGGATCTGAGTTTCCTTTCCTCGTGTGCTCACTACTCATCCTCATCCATTTGCATTTCACTTGTTTATCTTTCCCAAAGGAGGACACACTCGCCTGCATCCTGGCACTAGACGGCTTCTATCACGATGGGCGCAACATCCGGGCATCCTACGGCACATCCAAATACTGTTCTGCTTTTATCAAAAATGTTCGTTGTAACAATCCTGACTGCACCTACCTTCACCACATGGGCGATGCCGAGGACACATTCTCAAAACAAGAAATCCAGGCTGGTTACGTGACAAGTGGTAGAGATGTTTTGGCGCGTCAGCAGCAGATAATGGCACAACAGGCAGCGGCTGTTTTTGGAAGTGGGGCGAATTGCAGGAAGAAGGTTGGGGGAGGTGGACCGTCCGGCACGGGCAAGGCCAGTTCCGGACCGATCTTTCCTCCCCCGACTTTCGACGAACCATTGCCCCGAAAAGCACGTGCGCAGTCCGCCATTTTACAGCAGAGGGCTATGCAGGCTGCTCATCATGGCATGGGTGGGGTTGGTGCTCCCAGCGCGGCGAGTATTGTGGCAGGGATTGGAACTACGCCTGCGGCGCCTCCGCCTCCTCACACTACGCTGACGCCTCTGACTCCTTTGAAACGCGCTGGATCCATGCCACTCACTGGAAAAACTGCAGCTGTTACAGCAGCAGTGCCTACTGCTGTCCCAAAACCAAACCAGCCCCTTGTGGGAGGGTCCTCGGATCTCACCCCTGCAGAATCTCTGGCATTGCAAGAACAGAGAAAAGAGAAAGCATTGGCACAGCAGCAGGCACTGCAACGTGAAGCTATGAAGAACAAACAGCAGAATAAGAGCGCTCCGTCTTCACCCTCACATTCCTCGGTTGCTTCTTCGGGTAGCGCCAAAGGCCAAATTCCAGCAGTCAATGGAATCAATGCAAAACCCAACAACGACAACATTATCGGTGGTCCACCCATTGGTGCTATCCCCGGCTCCAGCCTCCACATGGGTTCGCCCCTGATCGGTTCCAGCTTCTCTGGAAATCTAGGGAGCGGATCGATTGGTGAGCCTCCAGCCTCGACCTCGGCTCTTGAATTTGGCGGCAGTGGCATTCTGGGTGGACAACCCTTGGATGGGGTTATTGGCGGTGCCAGCTTGGCTCCATCTGGATTTGGCGTTGGTCTTTTGTCTGCCAATTCTTCTTCCGGCGTGGATAAATGGGGAGCTGCCGGAGGTTCCAGCTTCGGAGGAAGTGGTGCGTTGTGGGGCAGCGACGAACCTGCCAACCGCCCAACGCCCATTGGCCCTTCCAGCAGAAATGCCAGTATAGCCGGCGCCCCTGGAGGCGATGTCGGGGGCATGAGTCTCTTTGGAACCAATCAAAACTCGTATTCTAATGGAAGCGGGAGCTCAGCGCTGGCGAGCATGCTAGGGATTGAGCTTCCCACTGGATCAGGATCGCTACGGGAAAACAGTTCGACATTTTCAGGCTTGAATAACACCATCCAGACTCCCATCGGAGGCGTCGGCGCTGTTGGCAGTGTTCAGAGTCACGGGGCCATTGGTGCCATTGGGGCTACTAAGCAAAACAACGGCATTCTACAACCCATCGGCGCCCCCTCCCAGGGCACCATCGGTGGCGTTGGCGGTGCCATCCCTCTTAGTGGATATTCCAGCGGCGGGAACAGTGACATGGCACTCCTCCAAAGCCTTCTTCCTGGTGTGAACATCACTAGCGGCAACGCACATCGCCCCGCTGCACCCCAACCACAGTATCAGCAGCAGATGCAGCAACAGCCTGTTGGAGTTGGGGGTCTCAACCACCAGCAGTGGAACAATGGGAATAATCAGGCGCAGCAACAACAGCAGCATGAACAGCAACAGAACATCTGGTAATGCTGTCACTGGGGTTTGGGGTAATAAATTGTCACGAAATTGGAGAATGAGTCATGGTTAGGAGCAGTGGACTTGTGTTGGGGTTGGTGTGGTGTAGTGGTTTATAGAAATGGAAATTATTGGGCAGATATCAGGGATATGTGTAATGGAAAAGGATTCTGGCAGAAATACGGGCAATGGAATTATTTTTGACTAGATATTAAATGCAATGGAATAGGGATGCAATGGAAAAGGAGTGGAATGAATGGGGTGGATGAAAGCTTTCATGATTGTTCGGTTTCAATAGCCTTATTGTGATAAGAATCAGTTCACGCTCGAGTGTCCCCATTTCTCCTCCTTACCCTTTGAGTATTTTGCTAATTTCCTTCATGAAGTCTCGCATGCCTTTCGACTTCAAATATGATTGAAGAGGTGAGGCTGCAGATTGTCGTTTGTGCACATCATCCTCGGTTTCTTCATCACGACTTCTCTTTTTGGACGATTTTTTGTCAGCAGAAGCAAATCGACCTCCGGACATGTCCACTACCCCCGTCGCTGATGAAGACACCCCCCTCTGCCGGACGACATGCTTCGCTTGGTATCCCTTCCCCACTTCTTCGTTTCTGAACTGTGATAGATTAACCGCCGCGTGTTCGTCTCGCCTTGCCGCGTCACCGTCGGCATCTGCTCGGAGCCTCTCCCTCTGATGCTCGAGATTGTTCGAATCAGCCCATCCTCCACGCGATCGGAGCACTCCGGCAGGTAGCGATGGCCCCAGATCACTGTCGTCGCTTTCATCACCACTCATCGTTGGTCCTTAAGTCCACTGCACACTGCACTCTGACCCCGGGGATGCCGGTCCGCTTGTCCTTCACCAGATAGATATGTGGCGGCGCGCGCGGCTGGGGAGCGGGCGACGGC
The DNA here is from genome assembly GCA_036939655.1 of Thalassiosira allenii. Lineage (NCBI taxonomy): Eukaryota > Bacillariophyta > Thalassiosirophyceae > Thalassiosirales > Thalassiosiraceae > Thalassiosira > Thalassiosira allenii. The sequence continues at coordinate 6,048 of JALLOV010000049.1, read as the reverse complement.
GCGTCTTTGTAGTCGTCTCGTCGGCGCCAGAAAGGATGTCCACCCGGCCGGCCGCTGTCCTTCACCGGAGGATTTGCCAATTTTTTGCTGCGTAGGAACCGGTATCTAATAGGGCGCGCGCTGTCTCTCCCCACTGCCCACCTCATCTCACTCAGAAGATGACGCCCGAGACAAGTTCAAGCGACGCCGCCGGCCAATGATGCCTGGCACACACCACGCCAGTTTAGTGACGCGATATTGTAGCATTGTTCCCTTCATGCAAGGCGCTGCACTCGCATGCATGCTCTGCAGTACATTCGTGTCGGTTTCAAACAACGGCTGGACCATCGGGCTGGACCATCGGGATGCCACCGCTCGGTGGAAGAATGTGGATGTCATGTGCGGGATGACGATATGCTCTAGGATAACATATTATGATGAGTGCATTGGGATCGTCGTCCTGGCTTCACGAGGTATTCAATGAAGCTTCTTGTACTCGTACTTGCCATGCGTGTGCGCTCATGTGATCTGCATGTGATAGAGGTTGGCCGAAATCATAGTGCCTACCGCTCATAGACTCACGGTGTTTTTCGCATTGGTATGTGTTCACTCTATACATCTGCTGTGTGGACGATGAGAAAACCGAACAGCAGACTTTCCCTCCTGGGTAACGTTGCATGATGTTGCATGTTAGTTCTCAGCCTGTTTTGTTTGGCTGTGCCGATGAAACTGAAAGGCATGTTTTGGCGTAAGCTATGAGGTGGTCACATCACTGTAGTTGGTAGGCCGAAGGAAGCATCGAGTTGGACTGGCACTTTTGGCAACTGGTGTATTGTTAGATTTCATGTTATTCTTTCTTTGCAAGTTGGTGAGACAAAAGAGCCCACATCATGTCAGTATAGTAGGAGCAAGCATGACACAGACACTCTGCGACATTCAAGTCAAAATACATCGCATCGAGTTTGCGTATTGTACTATACAACATTATGATTATGATACATGGTCAAATCGATCCACCAATTGATGTGTCACCATTTGTCAATGTATCGGAAATCAAGGTATGAGTAAGAAAGCGGTCCAGCTATTTTGCTTTTGTGATGGATTGCCAGATCCTTTGCCTGTGTTGGTCATTGAGTGTGAATCATTACTCATGGCTACAATCAGTTGCTACGTTATTTGAATTGCAGTGTACAAAAGAGTCATCATGTTGTAGCATAGCGAAGTTTTTATCTTGGGGTACCATGATCTTATCTACGGCAAAAGATTCTTAATTGATATGAAATGTTCATATATGATCATCATCTTGCCCGGCATGTGTATCGTGGATCGGGTTATCTTCTAGCCATTTCTTGTAAGCTTCAGTTCTTCTGACCGTTATAACAATGCGCGCTCGGCGCAGTGTACCAGCCGATGACTTGGGCTTCCCTTGCGAAGTTGAGGTAGATGACGATGCCATAGCAGAAGCTCCAGGTTGATCTATTCTTGTGGGTCCTGGTTCAGCTGCTGCCACTGGTTGAGCAGAATCTATTGCTTGAGGATGTCTGGTAGTTGTTCCCGTTGTGGCAGAGGTTGCACCAGTTTCGGTTCCTGGTGATCCTGACGCCTCCTCACTAATGCTACTTGATCGCCCTTGTTCTCTCCTTTTCTTGGGCTCTACGGAAACATACGAAGTTTGTATCCTAAGAAGCAAGACAATGCGTGAACAAGGTTTGAATGAGGTGAGAAGTATCATATTGTGTTGCGGACGTTTCAAGTGAACAGTACAACGAACATGAGTCGTACCGTACTATCGTGGCGATTTTGGAACGTTCCAATAGATGCGCTGCATCAACCGCCGATACAATTGCACCTTCCAGCGCAGAGAGGTCGCACTCTTCATCAGTAACCAGAAACTTGCGCGCCAGATTGAAGAATGCTGATGGTCCTTTCGACACACTGACGGCAATGACTTGTCTTGGTTGATCTGGTGATGAAGTGCCTTCATCTCTTCCGTGTTCAGACGAATGCTCAGACTCAGTTCCTGTTGTCCCGGCGTCTACTGTCGTCGGGGTCGTCGGAGTTAATGGGCCTTTCTTTTCGGCTAATGACAGTGAAGAAATGCCGACTGTGGTCGCCTCAGTGCCTGGCGCGGGTGCCTCTGCCGTACTCGAACGCACTGGTGCTGTTGGAGGTTCTCCAACGTTTGATTTTACACCCCCCCTCCCCCTTTCTGACATAATACTTTCGAGGGTTGTAATGGCAGGCAGATTAAACTATCTACCTATTGGTAACAACTGATGGTTGACGATGTCGATCTCAACATTATCATCTGCGCGAAAGAATAGATGCCGAGACGCCTGCATCCATCCAATTCTTAGCAGAATCGCAAAGAATCGATCAACCTATCCAGAAAGGGGAACTTCACAACACTTCGGGAGGAGGGGGGGTATTGCACCATGGAGAGGGGCCTTGCACGGCAAAGATGAAAGGATGAGACCAGAGTAGAGGAGAGGGCATCGAGGCCATGGCGGCGGCCCTCGTTCGCCTCCGCGGTTGGCAGGCAACTTGCAGTTGTGGATTTTGGATCTCATTCAACTCATTCAACTTGGCAGCCACATGTGTAGGAATAGTATGTTTTTGGCGATATAATGCACAAACGGCGATAGTGAACACTGTTATCGCGTCTGACAACACGTCATAACACACCAATACTACAAAACCAACACCACATCAGTCACAAAGTGCAAAGTGATGGTGTAAATTTGTCTAAATGATACTAAATTATAATGAGTGATATATATCTTTTTGTGAGTTATGACCTGAATCTGAATATCATTTGGACTCACGAATAACACAATATGACACAGATACGACACAATAAATGTTAGGAAAAATACTGATGATAGTCTGTTGTGACCACGTATGTAAGTCGCTTCTCTCTCTTCTGCGCCCGACATCATTTTCATGTTATGTTTTTTTTTGGACTCTGGTCTGGAATCAGCGGACAGACTTCTTTTTTGCTCCGCTCATAATCCTGCTTCTTCTCATCTGAAACTCTCATGTTTCAGCAGAGTCAAGAGCTGCTGGATCTTCGTTCTTCTCCTCATTCCTCGTGCCTCCTCTCTATGTCTCTGTGTGTGACCTTCAAGACCAATCTGCCTCTACGAAGGCTGCCGAAATAGGCTACATCTTCACTGTGACCCGAGATAGGCTGTGTGTGAGTGTGAGCATAGTAAATATCCTCTTTCGTATCTTCGGTGGCCCATTTAATCTTAAACTAGGGCACTTGTGTTCATGGCTAGAGTTTGCCAACTTCAATCGAGAGTACTCCGCAGCAGACCACAGCCAAGGCCAAGGCTACTCGATGGTCTTAATTGCAAATCATGTCTTAAGACAAATCTTCATGCTGTGTCTTTGTCTCCACCGTTTTGTGGGGAAATATAAATATCACTATATAATGGCGAGTCACCATGCGATATCTTCTCTAGAGATCCTCAAAATCTCTCAGCATCAACAGCAACAGCTGTCAAATATTGATATGCGGGTAAGGCACCACTGACTGCAAGATGGTGAGTATGATGATGCGCCATCATTTGCACAACCATTGAAGGGTATGATAATGGAGAGTACGGCAAAAATATGATGCTTAATGACGAGCTAGGAAGTTGAAATGTTGCAATTAATAATCTTTAGATTGTATGTTTTTATATTCGTGCATCAATCGCCATCCATTGTAGCCGCACTCCAAAACGGCGACGTACGCCAGGAACTGGCAAAAAATGTGCGAGTACCTCCTACCTACACTTATCTACGGTAGAGAGAAACGCCGTGGCCACAAAATGCCCATCATGTGTTCATCGATCAAAAATACCAACCAGGATTTGAAGCCCTTTACAGCCTGATACTTTCCCCAGATGGGCCTCGATGGCCACTCGGCAAGTTGGCCTCTCAGAGGGCAATGGGGAGGTCGGCCTAGCACCACCACTCCTAACTGATCCGGACAAACGGAGATCCATCAGAGATACGAAGGGGACCCCATAGTTGCCCGGAAGCTCTACTTCTTGCAAGATTTTGTGGGTTGTGGCGGCCGGCCGATATTGTAGAAGCGCGGTAAAAAAATAATTCCTCACTCAATACACGTAGACCTCAGTACATTCCCATACACATCATATACATAGATATCGATTTGTTATGATTATTAATTCAGCTGTGATACTTTACGTAATGCTACTCAGCTCGTCACAAGCTTTCGAACGGTGGTCTCCGCGTGGTGAAAAATGGACGACGAGAGCTCCGTTTGTCCTCTTTCCTATGTAGGCCGATCTCCCCATTCCCCATTCGCTTTCGCTGCCATCACTGGAACCTCACGTATGATGGACAACATGAGAGCCACGACAACAATTGCACAGCAACATCAACTCAAGCTGTCCTCGAACACAGACGAGTCTCTATTACGTAATCCTAAACACTGATTCACTCGAAAGAATGACTGAGGAGACAAAACCGAGCTCCCCAAAGGAGCGTCATCACCCGAACTTTGTCTAGTTGACCTGCAGTCCGTGTGTCGTTTGTTGGAGAGTGATTGCCTGATTAGATGGCGCAGCAAGGTAGACACTGATAGGACCGCCATACAGACCTTAAAGAATACGTTCCTTGAACCCTTCTATACTTTGCCACCATAGAATGATCTTATTCTAGAGGATAGAACCAAGATCTTGGACCAAGAGACCCTCGACTTGCTTTCTGCCGTACGAAAGCTACAAGCAGTCGTACTTCCAAAACTCTAGTGAAAGGTACACTGCCAGGGTACATGTCCGGGGTGCTATCACTATGATAGCATGGAGGAGGCAATTCATGCTGCCCCTCATCCTCGAAATTCCCCCGGTGCGCTGAGCCATTCCCTCACACCGCTTAAGCAACGGTCGAGCCAAAGTGATCAGTGCACCATCACCATTACTTGGCGCCTTCTTTGGGAGTGACCCGGCTTCCAGGGCGGATCTGTCGCTCCGAGGTGATGGAGTGATCATTCCACCCCACGGACGCTAGGGACGTGTGTCAATCATTCATGCCTCATGATTGCTTTTACCTATGTAGGAAGATGAGGCAGGAGTGGTAGGACATCATTAAACTAGCTGAAGAGGAACAGACTGGTCTTGCTGAATTCTACCCTCTAGATACCGATCTCTCTAGGTATCTACGATAAACCTCTTACCTCTCCTTGGCAGGAATCGTGACGGTGACTATGTTACCATCATAGCTAATCTCTCCCTTGGTGTGCTTGAGTGATTCCGGGTCAGAAAGTTCCTTGATGATAATGAACTTATCGTGAGCAAAGTTTTCTTCGGCATCTAGGGAGCCTTGCACGAAGGTAAAGTCTACACCAGTCGGAGAGAGCTGGGGGTTTTTGTGGTCCAGGGCAATCAAATTGTTTGATCCCTGAACAGTGCTGTAGAAAACATCGTAGGGCACCGAGGGGGGGACGCCTAGGCCCCAGTCACTCCCCTTGAACAAACCCTCTACAGAAATCAAACTAGCAGCTAGGTTTGTGGACTTGGTGGACTCGGAGGCGGTGGTGTTGACTTTGGTGGACTCGGAGGCGGTGGTGTTGACTTTTCCGAAGGGCTTGCGTGTCCTAGTAATCCTAGGGGGCGTTGGGCTAGCATCCATCCTTGACTGGCTTCGGGGCATGCGCTTGTTATGCGCTCGCTCTGGGGACGAATCGGATGACTCCTCTGCATCAAAGTTTGACTCAAACCAGCTCTCGTTGTCGTTAGATTCGTCGGCCGACATCTTGGACTTGGGTGGCGATCGGACGGGTGGCGACCGGAGAAGGAATTGGGATATAATGGGGGCGTCGGATATGGTTACCGATTGAAGAGATGGGCTCCACTTATCGGGACTTCTCTTTAGTTTCTCGAGGAATCGGGTGCAGCGTTGACGAAGGGCAGAGTTGGGTGCACCGAAAAATGCGGTTGGGCATTCAGGCTCCTTCTGAATAGAGTTGAGCGTCCACCCGCGAGGCCTGATGTTTCGATGGAAGAAAAGCAATTCCTTTTTCAGGACGTCAGGGACATCCGACCCGGAGGCGTT
>JALLOV010000048.1:0-16290 GCA_036939655.1 Thalassiosira allenii | reverse complement strand
GCCCGAGTTTGCAGATTCAATACCTGGGATGCTGTTTGCGGCGTTTCAGATGATGTTCGCTTTGATGGCTCCGTTGATTGTAACCGGAAGTTGGTGAGCTCGTGTACTGCTCTAGACAAACGTGAACTTTTTGCAATACTATCTGATCCTGCTTCATTTTCCGTGATAGGGCTGAAAAGATGAAGTTTAACTCCTTCTTAATCTTTATCATTCTTTGGCCGATCTTTGTATATTATCCACTTGTTCACTGGATATGGAGTCCAGAAGGTTAGCAAATACTATCATTTGTTGCATGTGCACTGTTATCTTTTCATTATCTATCTAGAATCTTTCTTGCGGGGTCTCGCATATGCTAGGTTGGCTCAACGCAATGGGAGTGATGGATTTCGCTGGTGGCCTCGTCATTCATTCCAGCACAGGCGCTGCGGGCTTCGTCGTTAGCTCGATGTTACAAAGAAGAAAATTGAACTCGTCTGGCTTGGCACATCACAATTTGCCTCTTTCCTTCGTTGGTGCGGCGCTGGTTTGGTCTGGGTGGTACTCTTTCAACGCTGGATCGGCCTACCATGCAGATGCGCAGGCAGCTGTTGCCTTATACAGTGAGTAATCAACAATCTGAGAGATTTCTGCGTTTTGATGTTATCGTTTCACTCAGACTATGATTGACCTTTTGCTTCCAAGATACGCATATTTCCGCATGCACGGGAGCACTTTCTTGGTCTGTGCTGTCGTACAGACACAGCAAAAAGTGGAGTATGTTAGAATGCATCAGCGGAGCCTTTGCAGGGTTGGCAGGTGTTACAGCCGCGTCAGGGTATACTGAGCCTGGATCTTCCATTGTCATAGGGCTAATAGCCGGAATAGCAGGGTATTTTTCTGTGGGGTACTTCAAAGACTATCTGAACCTTGATGATGTACTCGACGTAACAAGCTTGCAAGGCACTCCAGGTGTCCTTGGCTCCTTGATGGTTGGCATTTTTGCCACACAAGGTGGCCTTCTACATGGAGGCAACCTCGACTTGCTCCGGGTTCAGCTACTTGCATGTTTGGTTGTTGTTGCGTGGTCTGGTGTGATGACCTTTGCAATTGTGTCTCTGATGAAAAGAACGGTTGGTATTGATGTTTCGGCTGATGTAGAGGAGCAGGGACTTGATATGGCTCAGGTAAGTTTCAATTCTTCTCGTCTTAACTGAAAATCATGCTTTCATACGATCAACCTATTATTTGCCTACTGCATTAGTTGGGCGAGCAAGCGTATGACCAGAGGCTCGATTTGTTGAGTGATATTGGAGCGGATGCGTTGATAGGACTAATTAACCAGGCAGGTGAGCCTTGCCAGCGAATCTGTGAATGAGATATGTATCGCCATATTTGTGCTTCTTACCTCTTTCCTTTTCCAAGCTGCTAACGGTGATCTTGAAGAAATCAAGTACCTGATCAGCAATGGAGCTGATCCATCTGGTGTGGACTATGATGGACGTTCACCGGTGCATCTTGCAGCAGCCAACGGAAGAAACTCGGTGCTCGAATACCTTCACACATATCATCTATGTGATCTGGACGTCGTTGACGCGTTCGGCTCATCTCCCATGAGCGAGGCAGTGCAACATAACAGGTATGATACAGTCTCATGGCTAAGGCAACAAGGTGTAAAGCTCGATAACAAACAAGAGAGGGTCAAGTCTACTGTTTTTGATCTCTGCTCAAAGGGTGATTTGCTGAGCCTCGACTTGTTTGTGACAGCTGGGCTAAACTTTAATTTCAAGGACTACGATGAGAGAACTCCTTTGATGGTTGCTGCTAGTGATGGAAACGATTTGGCGGTCTACAAACTGCTGAACGCCGGAGCGGATCCTCTTGAACGGGATAGATGGGGCAACACGGCTCTCGAATGCGCCAGTGACGAGGAGTGCATCAAATTACTCGAGGATGCCAGCTCCAATGACCTGCAAGATATTGATGAGATTTCGAATGACGGGTCTGGCAAAAGGGTATCCAAAAAGGAACCGATTCGGTCTTCTGACAAAGACCAATCAGCAAGGAGCATGTGCACAGCAGCTGCGGAAGGCGACGTTCTCGAACTTCGAAGGCTGATCAATAAGTCGGTCAGCGCGAACAGCTGTGATTATGACCAGAGGACAGCGCTCCATGTTTCAAGCGCACTAGGACAGTACGATGCAGTTAAGTATCTCTGCTCTCTTCCGGATATCAACATCAACGCCATGGACCGCTGGCGTTCCACGCCGCTCGCCGATGCCGCGAGGAACGGTCACGCTCGAGTGGCGGCCCTGCTACGAAGCAAAGGTGCCGTCAGCGTCAATCGCAACTTGGGTTATCGACTCTGTGCCGCCGCCGCCTCTGGCGACATAGAGGAGCTGAAGCAGTGCCTGAACGAGGGGGCTTCCCTGAATACAGCGGACTACGACGCCAGGACGGCCATGCACCTGGCGGCCTGCAACGGCCGGCTGGAAGTCATCAAGTTCCTGCTAACCAATGGGGCATACGGCGACCCTCGAGACCGGTACGGCTTCACCCCGCTCGATGATGCAATTCGCGAGAACCATCAGCACGTTACTGATTATCTGAAAGATTGGCATTTCTTCAATGGCGACGACCCGGAGACAAAATCTGATGGAGACTAACGCATTGCATGAGGCGTTGTAAGAACGAGAATTAATCGTTTCAGTGTGGTTGTACTATTTAGGTTATGAAATTGTTTCAGTGTGGTTGTACTATTTAGGTTCTGAATGAAAAATGTAGATCAAGCATTTGCTTGTGAGACTCGACTCAAGACTACCTATCTAAGACCAATCCCTCAATCGAGCGGATAACGTGTGCCCGCCCGCCCGCCCCTGAGTCCTGAATGAGGCTTCATTCCATCGGGGGTACCATACCTACGAAAGGTAATAGGTACCAACATACCATAGGTAGATACGATAGGTACCTAGATACATCCGGTGTTCCAAGCAAGATCGATCGATCTAACTAGATACCTACTACTACTAACCCTGCACAGGACCGACAGGATCCTGCACAGATCTCTCGCGCGATCTTGCGTTGCGCGATTACGATAGATCTCGACTGGATCTCGCGATGGATCTTTTTTTACAGACCCTCCACAACCCAGCTTGATGAAAATCATCCGCCCCCTTCGTTCTTATCAATCGCATTTATTTTTCACTTCTATCGATCCTCACTGATCTCCCGATAGTAAACAAGTAACTAGTTACTTCGTGCATCCAGAGATGATGGGGCTGCGCGGGGGGAGCGGCGTCGGCGGCCGCTGTCCCTTCTCCGCGATGATGGGAGGCGGCACCGAGGCCGCGAACGGCGTCGCCGACGACGCGCGATTAATGAATACGACCGAGCCGGACGCGAACGACGTCGCCGACGACGCGCCCGCTCCCCGCGCCGCCGCGACCGAGCCGGACAGGACCGCGGCGGGCGGCGCGTCTGGCCCGATCGGGTTCGAGGCGTCCGCGACGGTGCTGCTGGCCATCGCCAACATGAAGAAGGCGCGCGGCGGCGGCGGGGGGGACGACGGCAAGGACGGTCGTCGGGTTCTCATATCGGGGCCCGAGCGCTCGTACCTCCGGGCCGAGGCGAGGAGGGACGCCGAGAGGCTCGACGCCTACCTCGGTGAGTGCGATGGGCAATGTTGTCCATACTGATATCTGCGCTAGCAGCTTTCACTCGCATTTTGAGTCTACACGGATATGGTATCCAGCCTCTGTGCGAGAGACAGAAGTTTTATAATCTGTCGTACTATACCGCAGCCTTGAATCCAGTAATGTTGGATTCAAGACCGCAGCTCCCCGAGTCTGCCGTGTGATAAGAAGTTGGCCTCATGCACTTCTGTCTACACAGAAGTTACCTATGATTACTTTTTCGGGACGGACAGCCAGGGACATTCATTTTGTAACTCTTTTTTTGTCTCGTCTTCCTATGAAGAAGTGAAAGTGAAAAGATATTTTTTTGGCACTCAAGATGAGCTAGATTGATAGTATCCTCAGTGCAACTTTGAAGGTCAAAAAGGCCGCCCAGGCCTCCTGCACTTCCATCTACACAGAAGTTACTTTTCTGGCTTTTTCTGGGAAGGGATCAGGGATATGGATATGTACAATACTTAGTGTATGACGCGATGTGAACATAATATCATGTGCTCATGAATTGGTCTCCGTATTGAACACCCGATTTATGCAGACGGGATGGAGCTAGCAGAGATCCGAGACACCGAAGAGTCGGCTCGGCACAGGCGTCAGCTGTCGAAGAAGAAGTCCATCAGGGCCCTCGATGCCATAGTGGAGAAGGAGAAGAAGAACGAGGCGATCGAATCGAAGAAGACCATATTATCAGCAAAGGAGAGGTACGGTCCCTACCCGAAGTCGGCTCCCATCCCGACTAACGAGAGCACCAGGACCTCGTACGAAGCGAGTCTCGACGAGAAGGATGGACTTCGCTCTCGGCCGTGGGACGCCGAGAACTACAACGGCCCGGACGATCGAGACCTGGACACGCCCGACGAGTGGATCGCGCGCCACGGCGAGATGGAGAGGCTCACCGGCCGACATCCCTTCAACGCCCAGCCGAGGAGCCTCCCCACGCTCATGGAGGCCGGCTTCATTACCCCGGGACACCTCCACTTCACCCGCAATCACGGCGCCGTGCCCAGGCTGTCGTGGGAGGGCCACAGGGTCGAGGTCTCGGTCCTGGCCGCGGTCGCCGACGGGAGGGGCGGCGCCGGCGGATCCGGCCTCGTGCTCACGATGGACGACCTGGCGTCCGACCCGGTGACCAAGGAGATCCCCGTGACCATGTGCTGCATTGCCAACAGGCGGTCCGAGTACAACGCCGTGAGGAAGACCATCGGCTTCTCGTGGGGGACCGCCACGGCGGCGACGTCGGTCTTTCGAGGCGTGCCCCTCCGGGACGTCCTCCTCCGCGCGGGCGTGTCGGACCGCGAGGACGACTGGGCCGGGTGCCACGTCGAGCTCGTCGGCGCGGACGAGCTGCCCAACAAGGTCGGCCCAGGCCCGTTCGAGGGCGAGGAGTGGGGGAAGAAGGTACCCTACGGCACATCCGTGCCGCTCGGCAAGGTGAGCCCGCGACGATTCTAGAGTTTTTTCTACGCCTCTTTCTTTTCGTCCAGGGGCGGGCATTGCCATGCACACATTTTGTCACGTGAACGACCTGACTCCAGCATCTTTCCATTGTCCCTCAGGCAATGGATCCTGCTCGTGACATGATGCTCGCGTTCGAAGGTGAGCTCCTGCTTTCATGTTCATGCCGGGTATTCTTGCAAGTGTCAGCATTGTACCTTCTGATAACCAATTCCATCTCGTCATCACTCTGCAGCGAACGGCGAGCCCATCCCGCCCGACCACGGCTACCCTTGTCGAGTGATTGTCCCCGGCTCGACTGCGGCTCGCTCTGTCAAGTGGGTGGCAAAAATTAACGTTCTGCCTCATGTTTCGCACAATCTTTATCACCATCACGACAACAAGATCCTTCCGCCACACGTACTAGACCTTGAGTCAAGTCTCGACCCAGGTGAGTTCAGCAGTAGGGAAACTTAGTCAAAAGAAGTTTACCTGTATGACCTGTGTTCACTAGTGTCGTGGCTCTCTTCCTTGATCCTTATTCATAACAGAGAAACAATGGTGGTATAAGAGCGAGTACATTGTTCACGAATTGAACATTAACAGCGCCATTGCATTGCCTGAGCACGGAGAGGAGGTGCAAGTTGATCTAGAGGGAGGCACTGATCGCGAAGATCCAATTGAATTTTCTGGATACGGTGAGAGAAGGTCATTCACATAACGCCATTTCCTCTTTTCAATCTTACACATTCCTCATTTTTTTGTTCATCGGGCCAATTACTTACAGCGTACTCTGGAGGAGGACGGAAGGTCACGAGGGTCGAGTTCTCGATCGATAAGGGAATGAATTGGGACCTCACCGAGTTGATTCGTAATGAAGCCACAACGCCTCATGGCATGCATTGGTGTTGGATCTTCTGGAGGACAAGGGTGCCCGCTAGGCTTCTTCTCGGCGCCACGGAGGTATGGTGTCGAGCGTGGGACGAGTCAAATAATACACAGCCACTTCATGCTACGTGGAATTTGATGGGATTGGGCCAGAATACTGTGTACCGAGTGAAAGTTGACGCCGCCGAGGATGGACTCATTACGTTCAAACACGCTGTGACCTCCTCGGGCGGATGGATGAAAGAGGAGGGAAGGCTACCAGCGAGTATGGGCTTTGGAAGACTCGAATCGAAGGAGAAGGCAACAGAGACACTCGCTAAATCTGCTCCAGTAGAACAGCAAGCGATTGTCAAAACCTTTACTATGGAAGAGATCAAGACGCACAACACCCCGGAGGATGTCTGGATTGTGGTGAAAAATAAAGTCTACGACTGCACCAAGTATTTAGAGCTTCATCCTGGTGGCGAACCATCGATTCTAATCTATGGCGGGCGTGATTGCACACAAGATTTCATCGACGTCCACTCCATTGGAGCCTTTGAGGAACTGGAGCAGTACTACATTGGCGATGTTGATCAGGCTGACATTGTTCTCGAGACTGATGCAGGACCTCTTACCGAGGTAGAGGAGGAGGACGAGCTTAATGATGATGATCCTGTTCTTGTCGCGGTTTCAAGAAGCATCGGCAAACTTGAGCAATTATATGGACGTTCAGAAGGCACACACCCCGCTGATATTACCCTTTTGGCAGACAGTTGGCTCAAAGTTCTAGCAAATGAAGATTGCTTTGCAGAGGCACTCCTAGGTCGCTGGAGACTACTTGTCACAATGGACGACTTATTGCACGAAGAGGAAAAAACAAACGAGCACGAACGGAAGGTCATGACCAGTGAAGACCTAAATGAACAAGAGTATGCACTTCGAATGTCTGGGATTGATCCGGAGACTATATCCAAGTATACGTCAGCTCTTCATGGAGCCAAGCTGAATCGGAAGGCATTGTCGATGATGAAGGACAACAACGATCCACTGGCTAGGGTACTGTTGTCGAGGCAGGCCATTGCAACCGAGCTTCTCATTGGTCTGCTTGATTCTGCCGTTTGTTCTCTGTGTGAAAAGAAAGCAAGATACAGCCAGAGTGATATTGAAAGCCTTGGACTTATCGATGGAAGCTTTGGCGATTACATGCGTGTGTTCAATAGATGTGGTATTCAGCCTGTAAGTGTTATGACGAGCATCAGCTTCTTTCTGATACTTTGGCCCCTTACCGTTCTGCTCCTCGAACCCACTCTTGCATCTCAGGACCATTGGATTCTATTCTGCCAGGCCTTTCTGTGGTGCATGGCTTCTCATGTCGAGTTATCTCCGTTGGCCACCAAGGAGCTTGCAAATGAGAAAGAAGGTGCATTTTCATCTTTCATTTCTCAACAGGTATGCAGGCGAGCTCTCCATTCAATCAAGGAAATGAAGGAGCAGCGCCACTCTCGCCCTGTCCGTGCCCTCCGGCGGTGGTTTCGTCAGTTTACCTCGACGGGCGAAGAAGCAGAGAATCTTCTAGGCGAAGTCTTCTACAAATCTCTCTATGCGGCCCATCCAGGTAAGCCGGGGACAGGACAACCAATGTAACCTACCTACATAACTTGTCCCTGAGTTGTTTGATTTCTTTGTCTCTTCCGATATGCAGAGCTCTTTGATTTCTTCGTCTCTTCCGATATGGAGGCTCTGGCTCAGCACTTACATGCAACCTTCGAACACACGCTAGACGTAAAAGGAACTTATGGTACAATGGAGAGTCTATGGCATGAACGTTCGGCGGAAGTTGCTGACATCCACAAGCTTAATCAAATCCCAACCTCAGTGAGAGATCTTCACAAAAATCAATGGCTGTCCATTTTCCTTTGACTATCGTATCTGATACTACATTGTTTCAACTTGTCTTCTAGGCGCTTATAACAAGTACGGGGGTAACACTCTAAATGTTACACGCCCTCTGTTTGAGCGAGAAGTGAAGAGGATAATGGACTCGTGCAAATCGGAAAAGGTTGTGTCAGTTGATGAGCTTGAAGAGGCTTATTCCACACTCTTTATTGGTGAGTCCCTCTTGGCATCATATCTTGTTTTGCCAAATAATATCTTTGGCTGACCTTGTTGTTTCCAATTATAGATGTCTACGGGGAGATTAGGTGAGAGTGCAACAGTATCTACAAATACAACAATTGCAATTTCTGTTTCATGAATAATGCCATCACCTCCATCTCTCCTGCGCTGCAAGTCATACGATGGTTGTTCAAGAGAAGATCATCTCTGAAGGTGAGAGTCAACCGTCCACAAACACAATTTGATTATGTGCAATTCGTAAAATCTCATGACATATCTTCGATCTGCCTTTCCAGCCGAGAAGTTTCTTTTGATGTTATCGCAGGAGCTAGTGCTCAGCGATGATGAGATCAACAGTAGACTACTAGAAATGAAGCTTGAAGTGAGCGCCAATGATTCGTGCTTCTATAACCAAACATATGACGAAGTTCAAGCAGGAGCTCGTATGGCATTTAGGAACGCAGATTGCGCAGTTCGAGGTGAGTCTGAATTTGATTTCATGACAACAAAAGATTGAAATGCTGCCGTCTCATTCACAACTGGTACCGTACCAAATCCATCCCAAGTTCCTTGGCAAAGTTTGACTGTCGTGGATAAACGGAATCTCGCTTCGTATGAAGGGCTCTCTCAAGCAATCATTGAACATCTCAATGCAGTGATTAATGGAGGCGGTAATTTGCTTTATGTGTTTGCCCCACGTGAAGTCAATGACATGGCGGGTTTGCGTTTTTGGACTCCGTCTTATTACTCCTACGCTGGATACAGAAATGGTGATAACACGGTACTAGGCGACCGTGCAAATGTCGAGCTGACTCAACACCTAATCAAGCATGGGCTGTGGCAACCTCCAAAGGAGCTCACAGCATTTGACCTTCTTCCAATCGTTATAAAGGCACCGGGCCTCAAGCCATTTCCAGTCCCCATAGATGATGACCTGAGGAAGGAAGTTAGGATCGAACATCCAACCTGCGGTGCAATCGCCGAACTTGGGCTTCGGTCACCTGCCTACGACATTGTATCCTGCATGTGTCTTTACATCGGTGGTGTCAACTACCCTTGCTGTGCGTACAACAGGGCTTGCACTTCGTCAGAAGTTGTGGCCAGTTTATTCCAGCGCGATGGCCTTGTGGACAAATGGGCAAAAGCAATGGGTTTGCCAGAATCTGATCGCCTGCTGAAGAAGAGAGTTCTCCTTGAGATGGAGGCCGCTGTCATCCATTCGTTTTCCAGCCAAGGCTTTACCATCTTGGACGACGAAACTCTCGAAAGCTTGAGAGCTGATCACTTGCGGAAAGAGTTGGAGGAAGGAAGGGATTCTTCGGGAAACAATGGTCAAGGATCAGTGGCGAGATTTAGACGTGGGTGCCATCTATGGAAGGTTACTGAGGGGACAGATGTTGCAAGTAGTAGTTCAGGCTTGGGACCAGCTTCGTCAATTTACCCCACAATTTCATCAGAAGGAACCCCAAGCAATGCACCAGTGGCATTGATTTGTTTTGGCTCTGCAACTGGTACGGGAGCTCGTGCCGCTTCAAGGCTGGGCCGTGCACTTCACCTGCTTAAGCCAACTGTCTGTTCCCTCAATGATGTAGCTGGACTTGACATCATTAAAGAGAAAAGAGTGACTCATTTCATTGCTATATGCTCAACGTTCAACAGGGGCGAGTTTCCCCAAAAGTAAGTGCGAGATATTGACCACTTTCTTGTACTGTTCATGCATCATTTAATCTCATTTGTTATTCAATTGCCCCGATTACAGCGCAAAGCAGTTTGGCGAGACTGTTATTCCATCGGATACGCTAAAAGGCGTGAAGACAGCTGTACTCGCGCTTGGATCGACGGACTACCCTGACTTTTGTGCGGCAGGAAATTCGCTTGACACCTTGCTCCGGAAAGCAGGTGGTAGGCCGTGCATCCCTTACACCAAAGTCGATGGCGCCAAAGGTTCAGAGGAGCAAATTGCAAAGTTCTTGGACTTGGCCAAGAACATAATCCTCCCTACCTATCTTGCTAGCGCCATTTTTGGAGATCAAGAAGAAAGTATTCGTAATGAGTTCAGATTCATATCTGGGGCTGAAAATGATGGGTTGCATTCTGAAATTTGCCAACCATTTGCCTGGCCTGTTGGCGATTCACTTCTTTGCGTTGACAATGAAGAATTGTTGGCAATAGGTGGTGATGTTGACTCGAGGTCAACTCGGCGAATCTCTTTTGAAATCCCACCAGGAACAAAGTACATGTCTGGCGATCATCTGTCAGTCCTTCCACTCAATTCCATGAGAATGGTCAAACGATTTGCATTTCTTTTCAAGGATGAGCTTCTTGGTAGCTCCACCTCGGGCTCACTACTTCAGGCGTTGGAGCGGCAATTCGTACTTGAGACCTTCGATGGAGACACAAAATTGCAAAAATCTCAAGCGGCATTTGATACGCCTGCAACACTTTCGGACGTGCTCCAAGCTCAAGTGGACTTCGCATTACACGAAGGACAGGTCACTGACCTACTTGCGATTGCAGCTAAAGCACTTCATGGAAGTGGTGGGGCATCGCCAGAGCAGGAAGAAGAGAACGTTGAAAAGGTTCAAAAGCTTGGGAACTTGATTGCCAACAAAAATGCAGCATCTTTGCTCCAGGAGTTCCCAACAATCATACATTTTCTCGAGGAATACTCATTTCTTCCGGTGAAGTTGGCTGACGTTCTAGCCTTGCTGCAAAGGCAGCAGGCTCGCTACTATTCTATTTCATCTTCACCTCTTGTCCAGCCTTCAACTGTGTCCATTAGCGTCGGAGTTTTGCACGTCAGGACAACCGCGGGAGTTGCTGTGCACGGCCTTTGCTCAAATTATCTAGCGAGGCTGCGTCCAGGACAAGACCGAGCACATGTTTTTGTCAATACGTCGACCTTCCGCGGTCCAAGCAATCTCAGTGCCCCCGTGATCATGGTCGGTCCTGGAACTGGTAAGTATCAAGTAGCGATCAGGGTGACTGCAGCAAGCCTAGCTGATTCTCATTTTCCCTTCTCCCATTTTGCAACCAGGCCTCGCTCCAATGATGGGCTTCTTGCAGGAGCGAGCCCAAGACATTGATGCCGGAGCATCGGACCCAGCAAACAGTTGTCACCTATTCACTGGATGTCGCACGCGTGATGATCGCATATATCAACATCTCATCGATGAATGGGAGGAGAAGGGCATCTTAGAGCATCACCTGGCACTTTCTCGGTCCAATGAACCTAAAGCATACGTTCAAGACAAGATGCGCGAGATGGGTTCATCACTTTGCGAGTTATTGCTCAGTAACACGACTTGCGTTTTTATATGTGGCGATGCGAAGGTCGCCAATGGATGCTATGAAAGTTGCGTGGATGTTCTCAGTACTCATGGAAGGATGAGCAGGTTTAGAGCGATGCATCTGATCAAGAAGATGCGCTCAGAGAAACGCTGGCAGTATGATTTGTGGGGCTCTGTTAGCCAATTTAAGGAGATCAAAGTTGTGCATGAGAAAAACATTGGCATTGCACCATCGCAATGGTTGAAAGCACACAAATCTCAACATCTGGACCCTAATCCGAAGCCATCAGATTTGATCTCTGCCGCAGCAGCGGGAGACATTGTGGCTTTGCGCCAACTGTTGAAAGACCCATTCGTAAGTACACTTCGTCACATAAATAACGGAGATTACGATAAAAGGACGGCCATGCACCTCGCAGCGGGCGAAGGGCACAAAGATGTGCTGGAGGAATTGTGTAAACGAGGAGCAGACGTCAATGGTAAGTGAGATTTTGACGGCGCATTGCGCAATTGCCCAAATGGCCAAAAACTCACTTTCCCTTTTTCGTTTCTCCTATCTATCCCTCTAGTGATGGATAGGTGGGGCACCCGTCCTTTAGATGAAGCGTTGAAGAATGGTCATGACCAGTGTGTTGCAATTTTGCGACAATACGGAGCCAAAAAATGAAAATGACGTAGGCTCGAAGGGAATGAGTCAAAATGAATATGATGTACTTGAGTGGGTGGCTGAGTATCACCGCAGTCCGCACGCTGCCATCGTTGGATCTGCCGATCGGTAACGCGGAACTCTGGGTCTTTGTTTCACATTATTTTAAGGTGCAATATGAACAACGAAAGTAATGGTTGGGGTCGCACAAGTTGGATGGACAAGACCAAGCTACATTGTTAGTAGCTCTGTGTAGAATATAAATACTTTCAAACTAGACAGGTTTGTGGCTGCCGGTAAGCGACTTCTTTGTAACCATTGGACTCTACTCAATTGACGCCTGTGAAGATTATGCTGCGGTGATAGCTTCTCTTTGAGAGTATGCTAGAGTCTCCTCCGGAACTTGTTGCCTGTGCTGCATAGGATGCCATGGCAAGGTCATGGCTTTCGCATCGTCAAACCTCGCAAGAGGTAGAATAGGCAACAATGTACCTTAATGATTGTTGCTCATTGCATGCTGATTCATATTCTCGTTGCTGAATCTAGAGAGCCACAAAGTCACGAAAGATTTGCTGCTTAAACTATCTGAAGACAGAGAGCTAAAAGGAAGTAGCATTCATTCTTCGCATCACCAGAGGAAATGCCGCGAGGCTGTGTGTCTTACAACATGTGGCTCTCTCTTTTGCCAAGCTGTACCATATCTCCAATCTACCTCTAGCAACATAAAAGTGATGATTCATCTCTTCATGAATCAACATGAATTGAAGTTTAGGTACATTGATTGATTTACACAACAACATGTTTACACCCAAAAAAATAATGAAGACCGATAGGCGGTGACACTGCAACTGTACAGAGGACTCAGTATTGAACTTAGCGCGCCGGAGTCGTAATCTCCGGAGCCCGCTCTAGAGCTAGAGAGCTTCAGCATTCAGATTCAGCACCGCCGATGATGGCATCCGCGGGAGGCAAGCACAAGCGCAAGCGAAACCCCGACGGGCGGGCCGCCGGGCCGCCGCTGTCGTCGACGGCGGCGGCGGGGCGCCGTCTCCCCCGAGATCCTCGAGCGGGGGACGCGTCGTCGTCGTCCGCCCGGCGATCTCACTCGACCACCCCGAGGACGCCCGCCTCCTCCAGCGATGGCGGCAGTAGGCCTTCGTGGGCGCCGTCCGCCGAGGACTTTCCGTGGAGCGCGTCGGCGGCTGCTTACGGCGACTGTCCGAACGTTTCGGAGAGGTACGAGAAGGTGGGGCGGATAGGGGAGGGGACCTACGGTGCGTGCGTGATGAGATGATGCACCTACAGTGATGAAGTGCGTATCGTATAATGTATGAGCCTTCTACTGACTGCTACCATTGACGAATCAATCGATGCAGGCGTGGTCTACCAGGCGCGGGACAGGCAGACCGGCGACGTGGTGGCCTTGAAGCGTTGCCTGCCGCACCACGAGGCGAGCGACGGATTTCCGTTGACCACCCTGCGAGAAATCACGATACTGAGAGAGCTCCAGGCCGACGGAGGGCAGAGGCACGGCATCATTGGTTTGAAGGATGTCACCGTCTCTTCCAGGTGAGTTTTACTACCTTTGGTGTGCTGTGTTCAGCTGCACCATATCACGGTGATTAATACTTCTTTTTTGACAAATCTATGAATGGTGTCATGTGAATGTGGCACCTTGTCTGGGGACTGTTTCATTCGAACGACGATACGCAACAATAACCAAAAGCCGCTCGGGGGTGTTCCTCGTCTTCGAGTACGCCCAGCACGACCTGGCGGCGCTAATCGACAATCACTACACTCAGCACCAGCGCAGCCCCTTCTCGCAGAGCGAGGTGAAGCGGCTCGTGCTCCAGCTGCTCGAGGCGTTGAGGTTCCTGCACTCGCGACACGTGCTGCACCGCGACCTGAAGCTTAGCAACTTGCTCTACAACCACCGGGGAGAGCTGAGGGTTGCGGACTTTGGTTTGGCCAGGAGAGTCAGCGAAGAGTACGTCGGCGGTGGCAAAAGCTCCAGAAGTGATGCCGATGAAGATGTTGCCGAGCCCTGCCTCACACCCAAGGTAGTCAGCCTGTGGTACCGCCCCCCGGAGCTGCTGTTGGGGTCGGAATATTACGACATGGGGGTGGACAACTGGGGAGCCGGGTGCGTTATGGGAGAGCTGCTCAGGGGAAAGCCGCTGATGGACGGTAAGAACGAGATGGACCAGCTACAGAAGATGGTGAGCTACCCAGCTGCAGATGAACTGCGGGGTTGCTACTGATTTTTTTCTCGAATCTTGGTGCAGTTGATATCCTGACTCCAATTCCTCCGATCAACGATGCAGTTCGACTTCTTGGGGCCTCCAGATGCCGACGCCTGGCCCGGCCTGAAAGATCTACCAGTCCTCAAGAGCGGCCAGGTCGAGATACCCAAACGGTGGCACATGAGAAACGACGGCCGTCACGTCCTCGACGTCTTTCGCGACTGGAAGTGCCCACACGGCATCAAGCTCCTGATGGGTCTGCTGAAGTACAATCCTGATAAGAGATGGAGTGCCGAGGAGGCGCTCGATGCCGATTACTTCAAGGTAATGGTGGGTAGCCTTTTTCGTGCTTGGCTTAGTTCAATTCTGCTTTTGATTGAGGCACTTTGATCTTAACTTTGCCTCTTGCTCTGTTTTGCCAGCCTGCGCCCACTCCATTGAGTCTGATGCCAACCTTTCCCACGAAGCATCATAAGTAGCAAAAATCTTTGCTTAGCCGAAATTCGTTTTGAGTAGCTTGAATTCCACCACATCTGGCTAGACGCGACCCGTTTTCCACGCCGTATGTCATGTTTGTTTGTATCTTTGTTCAGTAGTATACTTTGCAAATTGTGTTTTGTTGCGTATCCATTCTCGTGCTGAATCACCCTCAGCACTTGTTGGTGCCATTGCGTATCCTAGCCAGCCACTTTTTGTTGTCGCACGTCGCCGAAGCCTCAGTGCTCTCCCTCTGTTCTGCCTCCAGCAGCAGCTGCCTCTTCATGTTCTGCACAGAAGCCATGCCGGTGTTGCCCACGGTCTTGACGTAGATCCACATGGGAACGTACCCCCCGTCGCCCCCGTCCCTGCTATCGTTCAGATCCAGACGGAACACGATTGTTAACTTCATCTGAGGCTTCCCTGTCTCCGGATCGTCAGGCATGGCCTCGTAAAATGCTATGCTGTCCTGGTACGCCCTGACGTATCCCTTCTCCCTCGGTATCCGATCCGTCAACACCGACACTGTTCCAGATACCCAAGCCCCGTCGCCCCGGGGGTGGTCCGATACGCTCACGAAGGTGAAGTCTCGCTTTCCGAAAGTCACCAGTCTTTTGATCGTCTTTCGAGCCAGCTTCATGTCGATCCCCCTGTGTTTGTAATCTCCCAATACGGTGAGGCCCTCGTAGAACGGGTCCATCTTCGGCATGGACGTTTCCCAGTTTTTCAGGTCCAGAAAGTCCTTGATATTGTGATGCACCACGGCAAAGGTCAGCCATTCTCATTTGCAACATATCAGATATCGTACCATCATTTCTCACAAGAGTAGGACTCACCCAAACCTCCTGGATGGTGCCCGGCATCACGGAAACCATGCGTACGTACGGACACGACGGATCGGTGGGATGTTCCAGCAGCGATACGGTCGATCCGTCGGCGTGCGACGATAAAACCTGCCAGTTTGTGGACGTCGTGGGATGCAACGCCAGGGACTCGTATTCCGTCTTTATCGATTGGTAGGCTGCTACCAGCTATTTGTTGCAATTCATAGAAAAAGTATACTGAGGTGATCAACAGCATGATGAGAATTCATCCACAAGAAGAGTATCACTCACATCTGCCGCGTTGAAATCGGCACCAATGACCTTCCCTCGATGATGAGACGCAGGAACATCCTCTGTTTCTGTTGCACATGACTCATTTCTATTTCCAAACAGAGAACATGTATTATTTGTTTTATGAAACGGCAGCCTCTCACTCGGCCAAATACACACGAACGATACGGATATTACCGCGGCGCCAGCAAACAGCGCAACTGCTATTTTCTGCGTGCTCCACGCAGACGATGTAGACGTATTAGACTTCATTCTTTCAGGTTTGGGTTCAGGTTCAGGTGAGGTTGGGCTTTTTTACAAAATCTCAGTGACGGCCAATCTCGGCCAATCTTCGCCGTCTGAGAAGCGCGAACGGGAAAGTGAGCCAACCTCCTGCGAACCAAAATTCGTGCTATTTTAGGCCGATCAACCGCCTCTGAACCCTGTAGCCTTTTT
>JALLOV010000047.1:5007-17068 GCA_036939655.1 Thalassiosira allenii | reverse complement strand
AAAAAATTGTGTCGTCCACTTCTTGCAAGCAATCTTATGTATATGCCAAGACGAATGCTGGCATGCTTCCCCGCAATATTGTTTAGTGTAGCAACCGGTGCAAACCAGGAGAGACTTGCGATGTACTCTCTTCAAGCAATTGTCGCATATTCCAGATTTGGGTGTTGCTTCTTTCACTTGAGAATACAGGCCGTCCAAGCAAGAGCATGGTAACGTGGAGTACCACTTCATCAGAGACCGAGGACACACTTCTGTGACATCGCGGAATGTCATGAAATCGTTGGCAGCACTTTTGTTTCTAAATGTGCCCATACGTTCTGAAAAGTAGCAGTGCGTTCCTTATATCGTTCAGGCAAACGTGGAGAAGGTGCCAGAACATCAGTGGTCAACAATGCTAAGAAAATCATGGTACCTATCCACATTATCGCTCCGGCATATGCGGCCGGGAATAGCATCTTTACATTTGACGCCAAATCTGAGAGCTGAAACTCTTCTTTGAGCATAGGCAGGGTACCTTGAGCCAAGAGAAGGGAGATTATTATGCCCCTCTTTTCATCATCAGCGAAGATATTGGGGTATGTCAAAACCAAACCATTCATAACAACGCCCACAGCATCTCTGGTGTCTTGAAAATTAAGGGCTCTCGCCTTGGTTTCTACCGAGAGGATACCTTCTACTGAACGAAGAAGAGTTTTTTCGAGGCGATCAATGAAGGTCACGATGAATCTATTACACACATGATGTAGAGGAATTGGCCTTTGTCCGTGTTGACAGCTCTGCATATGTCGCTTCAGAAGATTAGCCTTCGTCTTTCGTGCCTGCCCCTTGCTTCGCTTTCTTGAGGGCATGATCGCAGCACTCGCCCGCTGTACCTGTTCAGATAGCAAAGGCTCAAAGATTTATCTTGTTTAAGTACTTGTAGTAGCCCTGGTGTCTTGACAGGCAAACAATGAGGTTCCATTGCCAAGTATCAATTACTGGGCAACTCTTGTTCTGGCGTGCGAGCAAGAAAGAATCTTGCCAAGAAATGCCTTGATATGAATGTTGAAAGTACTTGCTAGCTCTGAGGTCTTTCTCATGCTCCAGGCCACTCGATACACACAATACACCTAACACAGTATGTGGAATGCCAAATGAAAATGGTGATTACTAATTAAAAGTTTCCAAAGCACCACTATTTCTTCGTGGCAACCTTCACCTCCTGGAGGAATGGAGGATGAGCCGATCCTTCAATGGAGGAAGCTCTCTGGAGAGGCCAATCGGGCGATCCAGACGAGGAAGCTGGCTGGTGACAGTTCTCGCAGCGGAGTTACCACTTCATTGTCAAAAAAAGATGAGAGTGCACACGACAGCAAAAATGCATGCTTCAAAAAGATGAAGATTTCGAGACAGGATTCCATAAACGATGAGGCGAGGATGCGGCGTGAGCAAAACGAGGAAGCGTCCAAGAAGAAGAAGGTCCAGGTGGCAAAGAATGATAGGAGGGCGCATATTGTGCAATGCAAAAAAGCCCAGTATTCACATCTGGTAGCTGGAGGAGGTGCACGGTCGAAGGACGAGGATCAAAGCCCGATTGTATACGATTCAGGCGGGGATAAGGGCAGGAAGGAGGTGGCGGCGCTTTGGTTGCAGCCATTCACAATAATTGATGATTGAAACGTTACAGCGCAACGATTTACCCATTAGCAGAGTCTCTCGTGATGTCTGGCTCGCCCAACTTGTCGACAACAACTTCCTGCTTCAAGACTTATCATCGTACCCAGAGAGATTCAAGATATGGTGGAGCTCGATTCTCTTGTGTGCTCAACCCAACACTGTCGAGAACAACAATAATTTACAGTATCAACACGAACACAGCTTTCAGCCGAAAAGATGAACTTCTTGTTTACGAAGAGCTTGTCCTCGCAAAAACTTCGCCTCTTGCAAGTAGCATCACGTCCATTTATCTGATGTTTACCCCTGATCATATGAATATGAAGCACGATGGTCTCTTGTTCTCGTAGTAGGATCTAGAGAGGTCTTCAGCCTTTTGAAGGTAGATGAAGGACCGGTTTCTGTCATAGATACTCGGGGGATCTCAGAGAGGTCTCTAGCCTTGGAGATACCACAATCTCTTTCATCTCGCTGATACTTACTTACTTCGTGTTAGCATCTGCCGTAGGCTGGGAGTCGTCTTTGCAGCTTCTAATAGTACAATGTCAATGTTTATTCCTACAATAATAATATCTGTGCTTGCAAGAGTCTTGATTGGCCAGCATATCAGCAATCCTTGTGCGTGGGAATTTCATTTCGGCTGCTGAGAGACTGAATACACCTACAATCTCTTTCGACTCACTGATTACTCACGGGGTTACAAGATTACTTGACTTCCTTCGTGTTGGCATCTGCCGTAGGCGCTGAGTCTTGGCAGCTTCTACTAGTACTTGTTTATTCCTACAATAATAATCTATGTTCTTGCAAGAGTCTTGATTGCCCAGCTTATCAGATATCTCTCGTAGAGAGTTTGTTCAAAGCGTAGCGAACAGAATTGCACACTCATGATGCACTTAAGCTTGTGCGTGGGGTTTCGGCTGCTGAGTCGATGTCTCTAGTCTTGATCTTTGCGATAGAACTTCCAAACATATCATCACTTCTTTTTACCGTCGAAGAATGGATTCTTGAGGCAGCCGCACTCCTGAAGGTGCTTCAGGCAGCTCTCCTGCCTCTCCTGGTACGACCTTGGCTGTGGATGGTAAGTCGAGCCTATGATTTTGGACATGAAATCAACCCTCGCGCGTCCGTTGACGAAGACCTGTTTCTGATTCGTCTTCTTGACGGGCCTGACCTCGTCTCCCCAGCGGACCCTGTCGACCTCCCTCGTGTTTCCGCCGGCATCGACGACGAACGTGATGTGACCGTGATCGGGTTCGTGCACGACCTCGTCGGCGACGGCGTACCTCCACACGCCGTCGGATATCACGAAGGCGGCGTCGCCCTCGCGCATGAGGAAGGTTGCGATCTCGGCGTCGGCGGAAGTCGATGGAGACTTTTCGTCGAAGTCGCATGGGAGAGGGACGTCGCCGACATGGTACGCGTGGTGGTGGTGGCCGAGGTGCACTTTCATGTTGCAGGTTGGTTGATTGAATATCATATGCTAATTTTTGGTGTGAATGCAATACTTTTATTATGATTTCATCTTATCAAAACATCATCGTCTTCGTCGTCGTCATCTCTTGATCTTGAGGGACCAAGGTCATGAAAATTTATGGGTTCGCTACGCGAGGACGAGTACATAGGAACTCAGTATATTAGTATCCAAGACTAAAACAAAGCATTCCTACGGAACTAGACGAGGCCGCTTGCTTTCGTCAACAACGATTAGTGCGACTTCTTTTTATCGCGTCAGCCAATGTGACATCAACAATGTGACATGAAGAATGCACAGAGTGATGTGCTGTTCGGATAGTGATATCAAACCAGTCGCATCTCTGACAGCAAAACACGGCGAGCCCCGTCTAACAAATTGGTTTTTGTTAGTAGCTCTATCTAAGTAATTTTTTGACGGGCAGCCCCGCTGACTAAAATTATCTACTTATGTATCACGTTGATAAAGAGTCTCTCGCCCGCTTGTTACAGGAGGGGAGCCCCCATTATTACATAAAATCCCCACTGAGGGAAATAGAAGCCGACCATGGCGGCGGCCATAGTAGTGCAATGCGTCCAAAGCGGCTCGCCGATGGGGCCCTGATGCCCCATACATCTCATCCAGCACCTGCGTCGAGGCGTATACGTCCACCACCTTCGTAGGAGGGCGCCTCCTCCGTGGATCGGCCGAGAGGCGGACCAGCTGCCTCCGCTTCATACGCCCGAGTCGAGCCGAGTGGGATGGTACTTCTCCGCCTTCTCTAGGAGGCAAGAAGGGCTCAAATGAGAGAATCATTTGTAATTATGATGCGCGTCCACCCTTCTGATGAATCAACGAGATATCGTCGGCTGGTCAGGGGGCGTCTATCAGGTGTTCGTCCACCCCGATCCAGAGCGAACACATCATAATATTATGTTCAGGTTATGCAACGAGTAGTTGGATAGGTTTCAGACAATGATACGACAATTAACCATGGACTTGGGCCGGTGCTGGGAAGTCGAATGTCTTCTATCATCACTATGACGCATCGTCGACAGTTCTAGGGCGCTTGGTCACGTCTGATGTACGATCCTCTGCTCGGTTCCACGACCGGCAAGGGGTACAGGTGCACCACCAGGCTCCCAGCAACCTGATCTGGAATGAACAATAATCTCGGTATCCGGTCGCAGCGGCGCTTTTGTATCGTTCAGAAGTGTTGATTCAATACAAATTCAATGCAACATTATATATAATCCACAGCCTGTGGTGTGCTTCTCTTCATGAGATAATAATTTGGTTCTAGAATAGATACTTGAATCTATTTCTCAGCACTCAAAAGATGATCATATTGCATGACTTAAAACTGCATTGTGTTTTCTAATAATCGATAAATGAACAAATATGTGTTCTCTGTAGAGCAGACATATGAAGCTGACTGAATCATACTCTATTCCATGATGAACAATCCTCCCTTACACGAAAAGTGAAAAGTATGGCTCGGAGATTACGATCTTCTACTTATAGTTGAATGATAAGAAACGAATATAATATCAATAATCAATATACACCGTGGCATGCATCATGCAGTTGTATAACATTATTATGCGCAAACATATGCCATCCGAGGATGTATAACACAATACATCAGTAGTCCATGGTACCCATGTGGCCCCAAGGCGTGGAGAGCCGTGATAGATTCTAGACAATGAAAGAATTCACTGGCACGGATAAGCTGATTGCTTTCTTGTTGGTCTTCTTCCGGAGAAGAACAAATTGAGCAAGGGCAGGAGCAATAGAATCATATAGTAAATTGAATCATGTCATATTTTTCACACTATGTTGTAGATTCAGTTGATGCATCCTCTCCTGCCCAGATACAACAAATGTTCACAATAGCCTCCTCTTGCACGTCATTAACCGGGCCCTCTCCAGGTTTGTTGACCATGCCCTCCCACTTGTTCATCACGGATCGTAGGCACCTCCCTGGGTTATCTGGGGCTGGGGCCTCCTCAATACTTCTCCAAAGGTATTGACAAACCGTACGCACTCTCTCTGGTGCATCTGTCAGAGTTTCCCTCTTCATCGACGCTGGCGATCTATCCCATCTCTTTGCTGTTGATTGTCAATTGTACTACTCATCTGTGCCCTCGATCCCCAGAAGTCAGAAGTAGATGGATAGAACTCGGCTCGCTCCACCTTCGGGTCTTTTGTCTGAGACCTTTTTGCACACTCCGCGTGATTGTCGGCACCCTCCGTGTGAATGATAACGCCGAATGATAACGCCCACGATATAAACATCACACTATTCCTCGACTGTGGTTAGGCGAATGTACTGTTCATCTTCATCTTTGTCTTCTAATCTCAAAGTGCCGACCGGCGTGTTCATCGTCGACCCCACCAAACCGGACGCGACGGGCGTAGACGGAGACGATGCGGCAGCAATACCAGCCGATCGACCGCGGTGGCGGTGCGAATATCTATCCGAATGCTCTGTGAAGAGGAAAAACATTACTTGGGAAGCATCCGAAGCGGAGTCGAGAAATAGTTCCACCTCGGCCACCACTGCCTGTTCATCTTCCTCGTCGTCGTCTCTGGCGTCGCCGCCCTTCACGAGGGCGAACAGCCCCGACATTGTGAGATCGACATCGCCCGCCGCCGCGACGTCGAAATCGGGCGGCAGCGGCTTGGCAGACGATGTTTGATTGGGAGGAGTTCATCGTCTTTATTGCGTTGCTATTGCGCTGCCGACAGCGGAAGTTGGCGTTGGGCCACAAAAAATGGAGAAATTTTACCTACCAAACTACATTTATGTACCCCTAAATCTCATGGTGGCTATAGACTGCGAATAGAGGTACGCAAAATTTCTCAAAATTCAAAGTTGCGGAACGTTCGTTCGCCATGACCACTTGAGATGAATCGGAGAAATCCTGTGCAGCAACCTACTAACATGCATGAAGAAGAGTGCTGCACAGGTTTTCCCGGATTCATCTCAAGTGGTCATGGTGAACGAGCCGTTGCCGTCTCTAACATTTTGAGAAATTTTAGAGTAGTCCTGATCCTATTCCTACATCTACCTAAAATTTAGCGGGGAATGAGTAGTACCAAAATATATTTTTGCTCGATATGGCGCGAAGTTTCTCAAAAAATAACCTTTATGTAATTCTCCTTGCATCGGGCTCGCCGTGGCACGGAGGATGCTCGTAAAAACGAAATCCATCTGCGACTCCGTGAGGCAAGGGACTGACATTAGAGCAGATTTGGACCGTATGTTGGGGAGGTACCGAGGTTCCTGGAAGCCCAAATGAACTTTTTTCGAATGTCAAAATTTTCTTGTTTAGCTGTATTTAGAGCTAAATGCCTCCTAATGAGACACAATGAGTACCGTATGACGTCATCAATGGTCAGTGTCATATGACGTCATAAAGCAAGACCAGGCTTTTTCAAGAGGTATCGAGGTTCTGAGAGCTCCCTTCGGGTTTTCTGAGGGGTCAGTTTTTTGAGGTATCGAGGTTGTTGACACGCTAAGTAATCTTCTAACATACGGTACAAAAATGTTTTAATGTCAGTCCCTTGGGTCGGTCCCTTGTCTTTCAGTCCGTGAAGGATAAGGGCGGCATTGATTTCGAGTCACTTTGTGTCCTCCGCGTTTTACGGTCATTCCGATTTAACACGAGTCATCGACACTCGTGATACTGCCAAGGACATGATTTAATCACATCTGACAAAATGATTCGCTTGGGCAATAGAGTATCACATTCAGGGCATAAGACATGAACTATCCTAACGGGATTTGAAGTCTGAGAGAATCTCTTGGGTGTTTATCCGCGAGAGAGGTCTTTCCCTCTGGACATCGTTGTTGAGAAGACATGCTGATGCTGAACCCGCCATTCCTTTTCCTCGCCATCACCCCCTCTCGTGACTGCTCGACGACTGCTTGACGATCAACGGGACGAAAGCGAAAGCGTGAAAGAGGTTTGTCCCTTTGTTCTCTCCCCTTCACTTCGCACAACTTCCCAACCGAAATGCATTGCTCTGGCACGACATCACCGCTGATCAAAGCGTTCCTCGCCGGCAAGAGGGACTCAATGGCTGGTCGGCTCGGTGGTCGTCATTTTGATGCGATGGTGAATGGTGAGTTGCTCCTCCGAGCATCTTCGAGAGTCGATCGAGAGTCACGAGGCAGTGATGATCTCCAATCCACGAAGATACCATAACACTCCAATCTTCATCACTCTATTCAAAGTCTCATAATTAATTCTCTCTCTCCTCATTCACATCAATAATATCAACCCAACATCCCAAACATGAACAACATGATGACCATTAACCACCAGGAAGATATCCTCAGCCGCCTCGACGCCATGCGCGTCCAGGAGGCGACCGTCCGCTGCGTCAACTACTTCAAGCAGGGCGGCGACGGCTTCGAAGGCAAGGTACTGGACCCATCGTGCCGCCATTCCATGGCGACTTGGATCCAGCAGGTCCAGACCACGCTATCCCTCAGTCCCGAATCGGTCTGGATCGCCATGCACTTCTTCGATCGCTACCTGAGCTCCGGGCGTGGCAATTCGAGGCGGGTGCTGACGAGCCGGAACGAGTTCCAGCTTGCGGCCATCACGTGCTTCTACACGGCCGTCAAGATATACGAGCCGGTCGTATTGGGAATCGACATGCTCGTCAGGATATGCCGTGGCACGTACGCCGAGGAGGACATTGCGCGCATGGAGAAAGAAATATTGACCGCGCTGGACTGGAGGGTGTCGTGCCACACCCCCATGGACTTCGCCAGGACTCTGCTCGAGCTGTGTCACGAGTCCGAGCTTCCGTCAAGCGTCTCGTCGAGCCTCCTCGAGCGATGCCAGGAGCACCTGGACTACGCGGTCGCCGACCTGTCCTTCTCGTGCTGCAGGCCCTCCGTCGTCGGGATCAGCTGCCTCGCCAGCGCCCTGACCGAGAGCGACGACCTGTCCCTCACCCAAAAGCAAGATCTGTGGCTCAGATTGTCGGACATGGTCGACTTCGACTTATCGTCGCAATTGGTACTCGTGGTGCAGCAGCGCCTCCTGTCGAACTCCTCTCCGTACAAGCCGAGCTCTGTCAAGGTCAATTCGTCCCTACAACAGTCAAGCGCTCCGGTCACTGCTTACAGCACGGAGAGAGGATCGTCGTCCCCGATTTGCGTTACACAGACTGCAAGACAGGCATAGATTTAATTGTCATAAAAGATGAAACATGTATCATAGAACACACCATACTACTTGGGCTTGATGAGAGCAACTTCTTAGTGTGCAGTTGTCTTTCTTAACGGCAACGGAAGTCTTCTCTGGAACGTTGTCTCAGGTATCCAACAGAAGTCCCCAGTCGTCAATCAGGGAAAAGGAAAATAGTCTGCTGTGCTTACTGAGTCTGAATGCAAGAGCTCTTGGTTTCAAAGCGTTCCATTGATCTGTCCATAATGTGAATTTTGATGCGTAGATGCATTTTCTCTGTCTTGGTGGTATGGTGTCTTAACATTTTGAGCCATGGCGCACAGACGTTGCCTAGTCGCCCACTCATAACATTCATTGGACCCCCCTGTCCTATTGACTTTTCTGAACAAACTGAAACACCTTAATCGTCTTCTGCCTCGTCGTCAGCACAAGAGCATTTGCAATCCAGGCACAAACTCATTCCACAATATATCGCAAGAAGTAACCTCTTCATCGGGACCACAATCTTCACATTGAAAGTAATCAGGATCTTCGCATCCCTCGCAGGTAAAATAGGGACAATTACGGCACACCCGCTCGTTGCATTTCGTACAGATCTTCGCATCCGATCTCTGCGATCCGCAGTACTTGCAAAACGTCACCAACATATTAGTAAGAAGTTGTTCAAGCGAAGTTGTTCAAGCGAGTTTTGTTCTATTTATCGTAAGCACGAGAAGAGACAACCGAGACCAGACCTCTGGCCGAGACCGTCAGGACATAAGACGTGCCCTCCACACGTCCAACGAACGGACAAGACGCCCGACAAGGCACCAATCAGTAACGTTGAAGCCAAGTACAAAAGGCCGGCGACGAGGCCCAGATACACGGCGATGAATCCCAGAATGAACAGCATTTCGAGAAAGGAGGGGGGGGGGCGAGTCGAAAATCATCGGCATCATCACCGTGGCCAATCCCAGCATGGCGCCGACGGTTCCCGAGGCGAGGGATACGAGGAGTGCCAGGAGGCGAAGGCACGGGTGGAGGTGATATTCAACCGATGCTTCTTCGCGAGAGGGAGTGACCTCGCCGCCATCCGAAAATACTGCCTGGGCAAGAACCGGATCTCCGGCTTGGCCACCGCCGCTGCCCTTGCTTTCCGGGTCAAATGCCTCTACTGGCGTGTCGGTAACAGTGGGGGCGGGGGCATAAACTGGGCGGGTCTCTATCATGCTACACGGGCTAGATTTATTGTTCTTTGATTCGGACGTGCTTTGTACATGCTTTTGATTTTTTTGAGATGACTTTTGCCGGTGATTTTGGTTTTGCTTTTTGCTGCTTTTGATTTGCTTTTTGCTTCGACCAAGGAGACAACGTATCTTAGCTAGAGAGACGTGTAGGTTTGTCATGTGGTACAGAGAAAAGAAGACCAAGAAGGTGCATGATAGAACTTGGCGGCAAAGACCAAGAAGGTACACACCTCCTCTCCCTCTCTCCAGCCCTTGCTCCAGCAGCGCCAATATCACCCAAGAAACTGCCAAGAAATTGTAGGCAGTAGATAACGTCGAAATCTCTTGCGCGGAACAACTGCCCAGAAAACTGGCCTTGATCTTGAATCTACAAGTCAAATAATTTCTGGTCAAGATCACCGTCTGCTTGGTCAACAAAGCGGAATAAATATCTAAAAAGAGTCGAGACATATGGAACGGAGCAGACGCGAATCATTTATGGGGAATGGAAGGGTGTCAAGTTTAGCAGCTCGCGTGTCTCGTTCAAGACTGCGAAGATTTAATCAGTTCGGTACTGGAATAGTTGTTTGAGAGTGGTTGAAGAAGAAGTTGTAATAAGTTCAAGTATAAGTTTTATGTTGTAAGTAAACAAAAATCATCATTCGAGGTATCGATTTAGACTTAGATTTAGATTTAGCCCTCTCCGAAAGGATGGTATGGTACGGCATCGCACGAGCGCTCGCCTTAAGAGAGCTGCTGTGACGCATCGACGTCGCCGATGCTCGGCAGCGCACACCAAGAAAGGTCTTTTCTCTTGTCAGTGCTCTCTATCTTCATCTCTCGCGCTGGCGCTCGCGCTCTCGCTCTCTCACGAGGGGCCATATGCCTTGGTCCTGGCCTTGATAGTCCACACCTTGAGCTCTGGAGCTCATCTTTACCTCTCTCTAGAGAGGTCGGCTCTTGCTCTGGCAGTTCTGCCTGTTTGGGGGCAGTAGATATGAATTGAAAAGAGACCACCAAGATACTCTCACTGTATCCGACGTAGGAATTGGTACAGAACGCACGACAATAGATTATGTTGTGTCACTCCGCTCTGAATTCTATTGCTTCTGGTATTCATTGGTAGTACAGGAGTGCACCATGTTCTTGTTTGCTCGTGGTTTCGGTGGTTTCGGTGTCGTCGACCGAACAAGAGCAAGAGGTACCACTGTCTGGCAACAGCAAGACACCCCCTGCCTGACAACGGCAAGAGCAAGAAATGAAAAGATGAGGATTGAACTCTCTGTTTCGATCACAAAATTTCACTCACAAAATCAAAAGCGATCCAGCAAGCAAACCAAAAGCAACAACAACGTCAACCGCAAAAACAAAAGCATAAGCAAAATGAAGACTTCCATCGCTGCCAACTTTCTTCTCGGGCTCACCGCTCTTCTCTCGCCAGCCACCGGCTGCCTTGGTCAGGAAAACTCTAGCCTTGGACGCCAAGACGAACCGCGCCTTCGTGGCGGGCGGCGTCTGGATGCCAGCGCTCTAGGAGGCTACATTCAGTTTTCTCTTACCGACGCGCTTCACAAAAAGTATTTGGTTGCTGGATGGGATTACGATGGCCATGTCCACCACCAGGACAAGCCCAGCCACGGCATGCTGGGCCATTGGGCCTTTGTCCGCGTCCCCAACGAGCAAGAGGAGTATTACTACATCATGGACTTGAGGCATGGAAAGGCAGTCCTAGGAGGAGACTCGTACGATGGCAATCTTTACCACCAAGATCACAATGGGCGCCACAATGCCATGTGGA
This sequence comes from Thalassiosira allenii, assembly GCA_036939655.1. NCBI lineage: Eukaryota > Bacillariophyta > Thalassiosirophyceae > Thalassiosirales > Thalassiosiraceae > Thalassiosira > Thalassiosira allenii. The sequence continues at coordinate 5,752 of JALLOV010000047.1, read as the reverse complement.
AGGCCGAAGAAGTCCCTCTAAATAACGGGGAGACGTCCTACGTATTCAAAGACAAGAAGTACGGGAAGGCTATATGCGCTGGCGACGTTTGGGACGGGGACCTTTACCACCAGGATCCGAACTTTCGTATGAATTGCCAGTGGCAGTTCAGCGACTGGCGGAACCATTCAGGTGACAACAAAGGCCCGGGGTTCCTTCCAAAGAAAGAAGAGGTCGTCGATCTTGACCTGAAAACTGCAACAATCATTGGGGAGGTGCCACTTGTGGTTGATAAAAAGGAGACTGAGAATACCTCAGAGGGACCCATCGAAACAACCAAATCCTTTTCGAAAACCCTTCAGCGTGCTGCAACTATTTCAACCTCGACGACGACAGCAATAGAACACATGAGGAAGATCAGGATGATGCTTGGGTATAAACAAGGCCCGGCTGGGGCTTATGGAGAATTGGAGTTTCAATACCAAACCACGGTTACTCATTCGACCACCAAAGCCAAGTCTACCAGCGTCGAAGAATCCTACACCATCAGCGGTTCCGACACAGTTCAATGCCCTGCAAGGACTCTGTGCAGCTTTGAGTTGGTTGCGAACGAGGCCAAGAAGACTGTTCCCTTTGAGGCGAAGGTAAAGCGCACCATGTTGGATGGAACGGAGCAGACGCGAATCATTTATGGGGAATGGAAGGGTGTCAAGTTTAGCAGCTCGCGTGTCTCGTTCAAGACTGCGAAGATTTAATCAGTTCGGTA
>JALLOV010000046.1:0-16366 GCA_036939655.1 Thalassiosira allenii | reverse complement strand
ATCAGTTGACCACCAACTGTGCGGGACGGATTAGCCTCATTTTGGGCCACATCCCGAACGGCGAGCCCCTCTCATCGCAGCAAACGGTTCGCTGCAACTAAGGAGACACCACCATTGTTGCCAAGGGCAACCAAAAGACTTATTGGGTGCACGGGCAAGCTGTGATGGTCCCTGCTGGTTCCTTTCGCACTTTGCCAACCGATCAACTGCGAAAAAGGCGGGAAACCCAGCGTAGGAATCAATAATAAGTCACGTTCAAGCAAGCCATCAAAACATCAGAGGTGAGAGATGAGAGAGACAGCCATTCATGTTTGGCACTCCCTGCTATGAAGGCGAGCGAGGTGAAGGGCATGAAGGCAAGCGAGGTGAAGGCCCTGTAGCTGTAGGTGCTGCGTGTGCCATCCCTCTCTCTCCAACTATGCAACCGACCTATCTCCGATATGAATGCGCCGACGCGTTCTCCCTGACATGCTCCTCCGGCTCGACGCCGTCGGTGCCCCACTCGTCTTCCGTGCTGGCATTCCTCGGTCCGTCCGACAACCAGAGCGAAAGCGGCGGCCGGAACTATCCCCTCCTCTCGTTAGCCGGCTCACAGCTCATCGGCTATGACTTGAGGCGGGGCGAGCCGCTGCTCAAGATCGGCCATCGGGAGATGCTCAGCGGCGGAGTGGGCACCGGACGGGCGCTGAACTCGAGCCAGATCGTGTGCCTGGACGTGAGCGAATCCGACGACGGCACCGGTGCCGGGAAGGGGGGAGACGTCAAGGTGGCAACCGGCTGGGTGGACGGATCCGTGCGCGTCTTCTCGTTGGAGCCGAAGGAGATGGCGAGGTTCGCCTCCTTCGCCGGCGGCGATGATGCCGAGAGGAACGGCCTCGTGCACTCACTGCTTGGTGGGAACGCCAATTTCTTGGGCAACAGCGACGAGTTCGCGTGCAAGGAGCCGCTGGTGTTGAATGGGCATGGGTCCTCGCCGGTACAGATGGTTGTGTTTGATAAACATGTTGGTAGCGTGGGAAGGCTGGCAAGTGGCGGTGCAGATGGAGTTGTGATCCTATGGGACGTGATTGCCGAGACTGGCTTATTCCGTTTGCTAGGTCATCGGGGTCCTGTTACTGGGATCACATTCATTCGCCCATCAGGCACTGGGGATGTGAGCGGCGTTGATGGATTGGTGACTTCAGGATCTGATGGATTGGTGAAAGTTTGGAACTTGGACGCGCAGTGCTGTGTGCAGACTCTGACAGGACACAGAGGAAGTGTAGGATGTTTGGATTGCTCGATACTAAGTCCTCCAGGTGGGAGCGCCGGAGGAGACAGCGAGGTTGGAGAAAAGGAAAAATGGAGGCTCATCACTGGGTGTGCGGATGGCCAAGTAAGAGTTTGGTCAGTTGAAGATCTCATGCTCGAATCAGATCCAAAGGGCAAAGATGAGGGAGCAGATGAGTCCAGCGAAGCAGCCGCAACAGATGACAAACAAACCAGTGATCCCGATGATTTGTTTCGGTACATCGGCTCGCTGCAGCCTCCATCTAGCCTCAACATGACATCATCCAACAATGAAGGGGTTGCATCCATTCACTTTCATCCTGGTGGACGGTATGTTGGCGTGTGTCGTTCGAACGATAGGGTGATCGAAATATACGCTGCCCGGTCCGAAGTGGAAGTCCAAAAGAAACGTAGGCGAAGGCTGCGAAGACGCAGAGAGAAACAAAATCTGGTGGCAAATGCTCCCGACAAGAGCACCACGAAAAAACGCGGTCTACTCGATGACCCGGAGTCGGAAGATGAACAAAACAACGAGGCCAAGGATGGATCCCTCCTTGAGCTGTCTCCGGAGGCCGTCAAGGCAATGGATGAATTCGACTTCAGATGTACGATCCGAGCGACTCATAAAGTCCGCGGCTTCGCGTTCGCACCATTCCAAGAACGAGGCGGAGGCATTCGCGTGGTAGTAGCCTTGGCGACAAATGCCCTCGAGGTACATTCCGTGCCCAAGCCTTCGAAGAAGGCACAGGGAGCGCCCGTGACGGCGGAGAAAGTGTCTACGCTGGACATGTACGGTCACCCCACAGGCATCAGATCGGTGGCTCTTTCTTCGGAAGATGCCATGGCATGCACCGTCTCGAAGAGCGTGGTGAAGATTTGGAACGTTGCCAATCGATCTTGTCTGCGCTCTCTAACTGCAGCGCCACCGAGCAGATCGAAGGGTGCGTCATATTATTGTCTCTGCGCTGCATTCTTACCTGGGAACACGCATGTTGTGCTGGGTACGAGGGAGGGGCATTTGCTCCTGATGGATGTGGCATCAGGAGATATCGTCTTCACCGAGGAGAATGCACATGATGGCGCTATTTGGTCATTGGACATTTGCCATTCATCTCGTAGCCAAGATGCCGTTTCGTTAGTCACTGGATCTGCAGATAAGCTTGTGAAATACTGGGCAGTTGAAGGGCTGGAAGGAGACGGTAGCAGCCATCCAGAGTTGGAGCATACGCGGGTTTTGCAGATGACGGATGATGTGATGTGCGTGCGGTTTTCTCATTCCACGGACCCCACAAAGCGGTTGCTATTCGTTGCAAGCCTTGACAGTACCATCAAAGTCTTCTTCGATGATTCGCTTAAGTTCTTTCTGAGTCTATATGGGCACAAACTCCCAGTGCTTGCATTTGATTCCAGCTCCGATGATACCATACTGGCTTCTGGAGGTGCCGACAAATCTATCAAGATTTGGGGACTTGATTTTGGTGACACTCATCGGACTCTGTATGGTCACGAAGACTCCATCACAGACCTGCGCTTTGTCAGGCGTACCCACAACTTCTTCACATGTTCAAAGGATCGAACAGTCCGTTTCTGGGATGGGGACAAGTTTCACCAGATTCTCTTGCTTCGAGGCCATGCTTCTGAAGTGAACTGCCTCGCTGTGAGCAACAATGGCTCCTTCGTTCTCAGCGGAGGGATGGATCGTCAGGTCCGAGTCTGGGAACGCACCAAGGATATCGTCTTCCTCGAAGAAGAGCGGGAGCGAGAACTCGAGGAGATGTTTGACAAGGTTGACGGTTCCAGGCGGGAGGAAAACACGGCAGATGCTCTAACGAAGGCGGCCCAGAAGGACGAAGACGGCTTGGATGCCGACGAGGATGAGGACGACAACAAACCTCAGAGCGAAGCGGCTGTCAAGCAAAGCATCCTCAGTGTATCATCTGGCGACCGCATCATGGAGGCTGTGGAAATGGCTGACAAGGAGTCGAAGGAAATTGCCTCATTCAGGAAGCTCCAGGAAGAGCGTGGCGGTGACAACAAGCGGGCGGCGAACCCTTTGCTTTTCGGAATGGATCCTCCTTCTTACGTGTTATGGATTCTGCGAAGTGTGAAGAGCGTTGACCTGGAGCAGTCCTTGCTCGTCCTGCCCCTGAACCACGTTGAACGACTGATGCACTACCTGATCATCAATCTTCAACGTCACAGGGGCGTGGAGCTGTGCGCCAAGATCTCGGTGTTCCTGATCAAGGCCCACCAGGCCCAGATCGTTGCCAACCGCACCATGATGACGCCGTTGCGCGAGCTGCAAAAGCTGGTCCGCAAGCGGACGACGGACACTCGCGACACCGTGGGCTTCAACCTCGCCGCGATCCGGATGGTCACGAGACTTGCCAACGAGAAGAAGAACGAACGCTTGAACCACGAAGAGAAGTCGATGAAGGACGTTTGGGGCGAGCTGGGCAAGATTAGTTAATTAATGGTTAAGTGTTAACCTGTGTTAGCGAGAAGATCATGCTGCTGTTTTCCAGCTCCCGAACAACTTCTCTGCTGTACCGCCCAAGAGTGCATCTCGGTCGCTTCCCTCTACCCAAGATCTGACGGTGTTGACAGCGCCGATGTACCCCTGTTCCGTTTCTATCACGAACGGAAAGTCACTGCCCATCATCAGCCTTTCAGCCCCAAATGCGACCATCAACGGATCGAACCTCTTGCTCTTAACTTTGTCGTATGGAAACGAGTCCACATCACCAGTATTGCGAAACAGCGCCGAGACTTTGACGTAGACATTCGGATGTTTCGCCAAGCTCAGCAATTGCTCGAAGGCCTTATCCCCTTCGTCGTTCAAAGCGCAGAATCCGAGGTGGTCCAAGATCAGCATCGTCTCCGGAGATTTCTCTATCAAAGTCGAAATGTCGTCTATGTGCAACCCGAGACCCTTGAAGCACATGACGCCCACGGGAACCTTCAGCTCGCCACATCGCTTGTAAACTGCCAGCCCGCAGCCGCCTTCCTCGGACATGAGCTTCCCGTCCGGCCAGAGGTAGGGGTTGAACCTGACCCCCACGTACCCCGCGAGGACCAGCTCCTCGAGGCGCTCCACCGCCAGCTCTTGAGACAGGGAAGGGTCGTGCAGCAGCATCCCCTTGAACTTGCCGGGGTACTTCTTCATAGCATTCGTGACGTAAGAGTGATCGAATTTATGATTGATTGGTTGCACAATCAGCGCCCCGTTGACGCCCGCATCTCTCAAACGCTCGAGAAGCGCCTCGGGAGACGCGACATCCTGTAGAAATGAGGGAGGAACCTGGTCGGCACCGGCATACGGGAAGTTCGAGGCGGCCTCCTCGGCCGTGGCCCACACGTGGAGGTGGGAATCGACGACGCTCGCCGCCGGCATGCTGAATGCGCTCGAGGATACCGCGGACAGGGCTAGCAGGGTCGGCCGACAGAGGGATCGAAGGAGCATGATGTTTGCACGCTGGCGTTCCACTGACGATGACGCGCAACGATGCAATGCCCAAAAAATAATGAGGGGCGGCGGCGCCCGCCGCCGGCCGGGGGAGAGGAGGGAAGAGCGTCATCTCCACAAACGTAGGAATTCTATTGATCCATTTTGGATCTTTGGGCTTCTGCACCACCCACCAATCACATAAACTCCAATCTCTCAATCGTGGTGCTTCTTCCGGACCGTTGCCGCGGCGCCCAGCCGGGCCGGCCATAACCTACCTCGAAGACCAAAGATTCATCGTTAGAACGGCGCCTGCCACCCATATGCCATCGATCATGTCCCGCTGGAGCCCCGCCATCGCCATCCTGGCCGCCGCCGCCGCCGCCGCCCCCGACGGGGTCGACGCGTTCGTGGCACCCAACGCGCCCCGCCCCGCCCAAACATCATCATCTCTGTTCGCATCGCCCTCGGTAGGCATCTTCTTCGGGACAAGTACAGGGTCCACACAGGAGGCCGCCGACCTCATCTCGGCCGAGTTCGGAGACGCCATCGCGTCGGAGCCCATCGAGATCGATGATATCCAGGGATCGGTCGCGTCGGAGTTCGCCAAGTTCAATGCCCTGGTCGTAGGTGAGCAGTATCTTTGGGAAACTGGGTTCGAGGAGGATGTTTCCCGCATAAACGAGACTAATGCACTGCCTAAACTGCACTCCTCAGGAACGCCTACCTGGAACACAGGTGAGACAATGTTTGGTTGCTTTGACTTCTACCCAACCTCTAACCTCTTCTGGTTGCAGTCCTGACACTGCCTGACACAATGTTTTCATCATTCAATGCTTTCACTTGATGTGAAGGAGCTGACACGGAACGTTCTGGCACCGGCTGGGATGAGATCTATTACTCAGAGATGCAGGTACTAAGTTCGCACCTAGGAGCGAGTACTGATCATTTGACATCCTCTATCGTCACTCCGTGTACAATAGTTCATCTGATACTCACATCTTATGTTCTATTCTGCCTTCACACCACAGGAGCTTAATGTTGCTGGGAAGAAGGTGGCAGTCTTTGGCCTCGGAGATTCTGTGAGTTATACCGAGAATTATGCTGATGCTACCGGCGAACTGCACGACGTCTTCGAGAGCCTTGGGTGCAAAATGATTGGGTACACTAGCCAAGAGGGCTACCAGCACGAGGATTCGAAGGCCATCCGGGGAGACCTGTTCTGCGGTCTGCTCCTGGATGCCGTGAACGAGGAAGAGCTTACGGAGGAGCGGGTGAAGAACTGGGTGGCAAAGTTGATCAACGAAGAAGGCATCTTGGAGAGCAGCGGCGGCGAAGCTGCCCCTGTTGCGACCGCTCCATCACCCGCTCCCCAGGTCGAGCAGACGGCAACAGTTGTTTTCGACGACCATGCTTTGGCGGAGGAGATCATCGCCGAGGTGAAGTCCTCGAGGAGCGGCTATGTTGCTCACTACAATTCCCGCACCGATAAGACGATGTGGATCAGTACCGACGGACGCAAGTCATACGTCACTGCGGGCGCGCCTGGGTACGAGTAGATTGCATGCTGTCGCCATAGTCAGATGCCTCGCATCGAGTAACTTGGACACCTACTCGGGATCCTTTACATGGGTTTGGCACGTTGTATTGAATCCTAGAATCAGATTCTAATGTTAAGTTGTTAGATTGAACAGTATAAGTAAACTCATATTCCCACTGGAATGACTCCAGCGAATGGGTTGTATTCTTCTTCGTCTCCCGAAATCCCTTCTTCAATTTCTTCTTCTTGATCTCCATCAAAGGTGCTGTGCCCGTTATGGTGTTCCCACTGATGATTCACCACGCCATTTCCTTCGCCTTGATAAGGAGGGAGCGCGGGGACTTGAATCACATCAGCCTCATTCTCATGAAGTGTAGTTCCTCCATCATTGACAGCCATATCGTTGTTTTCAGTTTGGTTCAGATCCGCTTCTACGAGCGCGAGAGCATCGGCTTTGCCACTGCTGATTGTCTTGTCCGAAGCAAAGTCCCATTTCCGTAGTGCCCCAGCGTTTGGATTTTCCTTAGAGAGTGCTTCAGCAGTTTCCTCTATTGCTGTCGAAACCATGTAGGCGACAATCCCTACTACCTTCCAGCGGGAATTCAATTGATCACGGTGCGATTCATACACAGAGGCTACATAGGTGCATAAGTACTGTGCTTCTTGCAAAAATTCGATTGCTCGAAGGCAGTCCGCGCGACCAAGGATAGACACAGCTTGCAATGGGGTGCATGTGGCCTTCAGCGGAAGAAAGCTTTTGAACGCCTCGTCGTTGTTGCCTCGTTTAGACCCCATGGATGCGAACATCGCCGCCTGCTGCAGACAAACAAATGGATTGTTGCATTCATCATAACCCGCGACCGCGATCAAGGCCACAGAAACATCAATCGAGCTCCGTTCAAGAGAATTCAATGTGCGCGATTTTCTCAAGTTTTGCATCGCATGATCTACCTTTTTCATTGCCAGCTTGGCATCGTCTGAAGCATCTCTCTTTTCCGCCAAAGCACTGGAATCTTTCCACATTTCCATCAACTTGCAAGTTGGAACCTTTACAACCGTAGTGAGCTGATGGCACGTTTTGTCTCGCTTTTCAAGTAATGGTGGTGTTCGGTTACGAGTCTTTGGCGTGTTCAGCGTTCGTCCTTGTTTTGCCTTTGTAGGTCCCATCCAATTGCATTGTTCATCTACGTAGTAGCTAACTTTAGACTCGTTCCGATGATTAATGACTGCTGTGCCTATTGGCGACTCCCAGACCTGCTTGTCAACGCTAAATTGTGTCTAAGAGGAAGCGGGGAGAGACATATGAGTACATTTCACTAAAGTCATCCGCCTAATTGAGTGCAGAATAATCTTACCATAGGCAAAAGGACACTCATGGATAGCTTGACGAATTCATCTTTCTCATCGTTTTCGCTGATTTCAGCTGCAATCAGGCACAGTGTCGAAAAACTGAGAAGAACCTTGATGCCGTCATCCTCTCCAAACGAGCAAAGCTTCTGCCTCTCTGTCGTCATGTTCTTCATCACTTTCTGATACCAACTCATTTTCTTACGCTCGCTGAGATGTAACTCAAATGGAAGTGCTTCTAGATCTGGCAGTATCCCTTGCATGTAGTCCCATTGCTCAGCAACGGCAGAAGCTACCTTTTTGGGCAGAAAGCCTGCAGCAGTCTCCGAGTATGAGACAAAGGACACATTTTTTCAGCGAGTGTTATCAGACGTTCACTCACTAGCAACACAAGGACCTTCCAGTGAAACACCAAAGAAATTTTTATCACTGCTACGAAGCTGATCTAGATTGAATTCTCTAGCCGACCAACCGGAGAATGACGAAACACAGCAAGCAACACAGAGGTTGTAAGCCTGTAATGATATCCTTTCATGAAAGCTGTTCTGCCACGCTGAAGGCAATGGAAAGGCTCGCCATGTGCTGGCATCAGAGTATGTCAGGTCCTTTGGAGGAGCGTTATCTGCATAACAAATGGTTGATATGAGATGACGGGCCTTCTTTAACCCATCCTGAACCGAGTCTAGGAGACTTTTGTCTTCGCTCAAGTTAGCAACCTGCACTAAGACAGAGACCGCTCCTGCAAGGATTGACACCATCTAAATCACACGGTCGAATAAGGTGAGGCATGGGGGCATTCCAAGTGAACAGCAAGATGGTGCAGGTGACGAAACAAAACTCACATCAATTGAAGGTTGCGGTAATGACCATTCTGAGTAAGAGGGTTTCCACAGTATGTGCTGATAATGTATCATCATCATGAGCGTATGAATCGAGGCAGTAACGGCTTTTTCAGCAGCCCTCAGCCCCTTCTGGTCAGGTTGAGACGTCACAGAAAGGTCCCTCTTGGCACACGCAATCATCAGTTTCAGCGATGCAAGAAAAATTCTCAACGTTTCTCGCTTGTCCAGTTCGTTTGTGTCTGCAAGGGCCTGTGCAAGTCCATTTCTACAGGTCTCTATCACATTTAAATGCTTCCTGAAAATCTTCAGCACATGAGGTGACTGTGGGTTGTCCTTGGCATTCTCTGCCACCAGATCTGCAATAGCAGCCAGCAAAGACGACTTGCTGATAGGAGCATTGTGAAGATTTGAGAAGGACGTCCACCCAGGATCGCCGGACACACCGAATTGATTGCCGGCATCACTGCCAAATAAATCCAATTCATTTGACAGGATGACTTGTTCAACATAATTGAGTGCAATGTAGTCCTGCCCTCCAGAACCTAGAAGGCAAATGGCATACATTCCCATGATGTCTGGCGGGAGTGTCCCACTTTTCATAGATTGCAAAACAACTGGGTTATCGAGATCTTCATCATCAGAAATAAATGCAAGGTCTTCCTCATCACTGTCAACAGACCCAGGGTTGATCTATAACCAGGAGTAAACGACACAAAGATTTTCAGTATCAAGAATAAGGAGAAACATCTGCGAGAATATCATGTCAGCCTACCTGATCAAATTTGAAGCCGGGCTGAACAAGTCCTTCACCGGCATTCTGGAGCAGCTCATGTTCCCTTTGCGCGTCAATTTTCCTTTCGTGTTGCAATACTCTTTCTTTGATATATTCCTTGACTGACTGAACCACAAGCAAAGCACCATCAAACAGCTTGAGTTGAATACATTGCTTGAGCATGAGTGCAGCAATATCGTAGACGGTAGCACACGAACCCTGGGGAAATAGGGGCTTGGGAGATATATCACCGTCCGATAGTTCTGCCTGCTGCTCGTCTTCGCATTGCTGTTCTTCGGCGTATTTCATTGCCAACTCTTTGATCGAAGATCTGTGTTTCTCGAGCAATGCGACACGGGCAGCAGTTCTGTTTTTGTATATGTGCGATCCAGCAACTAAATTCATTTCAGCTGTCATCCGGTCGAACTTGAGCAATTCAACTCTGTTCAAGTGAAGACGCTTTCCTCTTTCTTCATCGTAGGTGGATTCCCTCGCAGCATCATCGGTTTTCTTTGCCATTTCCTCAACATTATCTGCACCATTCTCTTCGTTGTCAAGGTACTTCTGGGCGCGCTTCCTCATCCACTTGACAAGCTTGATGCAGGACGTCGTCCCTGCCGCGGCCTCCAATGCAAGGCAGAGCGCCTGGAGCCTCCGCTCCATCCAGTCGAAGTCTGCCGAATGCTTCCGAAGCCATCGCTTGTACATGTAATTGCCGTTCTTAGATGTCCCATCGTTCCACTGCTTGCATTCGTAGCCTATTCTCACCATGAGATCCGCGTAGAGGAGCCAGCAGGGATAGGATCCCTCCATCTCCGAGTGCTTCAGCTGTGCACCCGTTCCATCATCGCCGCTCGCCCTGTTCCGTAAGTCTGTCAATATAGATAATGCTTCGATGTGATTGCCAAGGCTCATGTGAACTTCCGCAAGCTTGCAAGGGATGTTGACTCCAGGGGGCCGGAGGCTGTCGCATGACTGATACGCCGACATGGCATGGTCGATCCAGACCTCATGATCAGCGCGCCATTTTTCCGGACCGGCATCCCGATCGAACCCCTTCCGCGCAGTGGCGTCTTCCACCAACACGCCAGCCTCGCTTTCGCCCGAGTTTGGATATTTTGCCATGTGCTCAATAAGCTCGGTATATATCCGCGCAATTTTGAGTGCGGCGTCGCCGGAGCGCTCCCACAGGACAAAGTCTCGCTTGTGGAGGAGGGCGGCGACGTGATACGACGCATAGGCTTTCTGGGCTAGCTCCAAACGGCGCTGGAGGAGATCCAACCGCGAGTCTCCATCGTCTTCCCCACCCCCATCTCCGACGTCAGGGCCAGCATCTCCCCCTTCGATCTCCGTCAGCATACTCTCGAACACCATTCCCAGGCTCGAGTACACCTGCGGCGCGCCGGGGGCCAGCTTCGCCACCTCCCTCAGCTTCTGCACGGCGGTTTCGGACATGCCCCTGATGTGGGCCCCGACGGCCTCGCCGTGCATGTCGGCCAACTTTTTGGTCGTAAAGTCCTTCATGCGGTCCATCGCGCGCCTGGCCTTTCTGCCCATGCCGCGCGTTTTGATCTTCGGCCTGACCAGCCCGGTCTTGACCGAGACCTTACCGCGTGCCGAAGGCAGGGACTTTGGTGTGGTTTCGTACTCATCTTGATCCTTCCCACTTTCATCGTCTTGTTCACTGCTCGCCCCCTCTTCTTCATCATCTTCTCCATCCTCATCTTCTTCATCACCCTCTTCATAATATTCATCTTCGTTATCCTCTTCAAAGTCTTCAATTTTGCTGATGTCAATGCCCAACGCTGCGACTTCTTCCAGCATTTCATCCCTCTCTTTTTGCTCTTGAACAGAAGCCTCGTCTTCATTCTCCGCATCGTCAGTTTCAGGATCTCCCTCTTCGTCACTTGCAATCCCGCTTCTCTTCACACTGCTGGCCATGGGCATGCTATTCAATACCACATCATCGAATGCCACCTTGCTCCCTCGCAATCGCTTCCTACCCCTCTTCTTCGCCCCATCACCACCGGATCCGGTGGCACCACCATTGCCATCGTCATCATCGTCGGCCTGGATCGCCATCTCCACCATGTCCGCTTCCTCAAGCGCCTTCCGCTTGGCATCGAGGGCGCGACGCTGGCTCCTCGGCGCGCGCTTGACCTTCTGTCCCGTCGGGCATCGGACGTGTTCGGCGAGCTCCATCTCCTCGTGGAGGGCGTCGAAGACGGCCGCTCGGCTTGCGGCGGCCGCGGCCGACGCGGCGCCCGCCGACCCGCCGCCGCCGTTCCTCTTCTTGCGGGTCGTTGCCTTCGGCATCGCAGCTGTGGCTCGTCGGAGGGGAGGCTACGAAGGGACTAGATACTGGTACTGGCTAGCGAGGTGCATGTGATGGATATAGGTATTAGCTAATTTCAATTTATCATTAATGAAAATAGGTCGCAAATGGCATCTGCTTGAGATTACCATATGATAACAACGTATTGCTAATTGGCTTAACTCTAATTTGCATCCCGCCATTTCATGTGGCGCGCCCTTTGGCGCCATTTACAATCGACGTGCAAACTAACACAGCACCCACGCGGCGGAAACGGAAACCGACGCCGACGCGAAGGTGGACTTCGGTTGGAGTGGGGGCTGGGGTACATGACCACCAAACAAGCACTCGTATCGATCAGCCCCTCCTGCTCTATGCAGCGTTGATTCACTCCACCGATGGCGACGGGCAAGCACTTCCGGGTGGGCGGACGTAGGTGGACAGGCAGATAGCGATTAGCGATGTTTGAGGACGCGTCTCACCAGTTAGCTCGAGTGGACGGAGACGGAGACGTCGAGAAGAAAGCCGGTTCGTCGTCCAACATGAATAGCAACACGGCTGCTGCCGCTGATGGCGTTGCTGGGATGGAGGGTGACGTGAATGGCGATGTCAGCAAATTGCTATCGGCGGCGGCTACGCTATCTGAGGCTGGAGAGCCAGATGATGGGCTGCCAGCAGCAGCAGCCACGGCCGATCCATCGCCATCAAATATGGATGTGACTGACAGCACGGCCAATGCCGAAGTTGTTGATGGCGAAGGTGACACTAATGATGAGGTCAGCAAATTGCCATCGGCAGCTGCGCTCTTGGGCCTAACATCATGTGCTGCGCTATGCGAGGGCAACGACGCCTGTCCTACCCCTCCGTCGTCGTCATCACCAGAAATCAATGATGGCAACACGGAGTGCATTGCCATTGCCGGAGTTGTCGACGGTGGGGGTGACATCCTCGCCGTGCTCGAGATGGCCAACGAGATTCGAAAGGCCGACGGCACCCCCACGAATGATGATGTCAGCAAATTGTCATCGGTAGCTGAGGGCAACAACGAAGCCTCTCCTCCTTCGTCGCAATCAACGCCAGAAATCAATGGTACCGGCACCAGCTCCTCACCGGAACACCCTCAGACTCGGGCAATGGCGCATGATTTCGCAACGGAGCACGGGATATTCCTCCGCGCCATCCTCGACCTCCTCTCGGAGCGCGATCAGCTGGCGGTGGAGGCCGACGTCAACAGCCACAACACCATCAAGATCGGGTCCCTGCGCAAGAAGTCTCGCAGGATAAAGGGACTGTGGAAGACCAAGTTCGTTGAAATTAGGAAGGGGACGTTCTCCTACTTCGACGACAGTGGCAAACACCGCAGTAGCGCTCGAAGTACTGACGTGACGGCCAGCACAATAACAGATGATGGGGGTACCATGCTGCGAAAGGACATACCGCTGAGGGCGTCCTCCTGCACGTGCCGCGCTGTGAAAATACGCAGCGTCAAAATCCTTTCCAGCAATTCGGGCGCGGTCTTTGAACTTCGCGTCCAGGGCGGTTCACGCCGCCTGTGGATGGCCAATACAAAAGAGGAGCGTCAATCCTGGATAAAGGCGATACACGACGCGATGATCGGCGCATCCGTGACCCGGGGAGATAACTTTCTGGAGTATCAGGTCGAGCAGAGGGAGGGCGGGAAGAATAGAAAGAACAAGGGCAACAACGTGCCTGCCAATTCGCCGTATAGATTATTTCTGGAGAAGTACTTGGAGGTTAGAGAAGCCGCCAATAATGCGAGCTCCAAGGACGAATATCTCGGGGCTTTGTCTAGCCTCCGTGGAAAATCTATAACAGTGCCAGTTCAGTGGCTCAAGTCGCAATTGGACAATACACCTGCGGCTGCATCGTTTTTGGAAGCTGGGATATCTTCGTCCGTCGAGCAGTTATGGAAAGATTTGCTCAGGGACTCGGTGGAGGTAAATGGGGAGGTCGTGGCCGGGGATAGCTTTCACGGCCCCGAACGAATAGTCGGAATGCTGACGCAACAAATATTGTCATTCGACGCATCACTGCAGGGAGCCGAAACTCGCAAGAGTATATCTTGGGACAGAACGCACACTCAGATATCAGAGGCGCAAGCTGTATCATACGCACGTGATATACTGTTGGCAAGCGATAGGACTAGAAGCGGGGGCGATTCCTACTTCTGCGCCGAGAATCTGTGCCTGAATAGAAACCTGATTGTCCTCTGCCCTTCATCGACGGAGGCGAATCCGCTGTCAATCAAAGTGTCCACAAAGTATCATCTTCAAATCGAGGAAGACTGCGAAATGAAGGACGTCATCGGCTGGGCGCTTGCCCGAAAGAGCTCCAGCAAACCATGGACGAGACAATACCTAGTCTTGTCGAACGGTGTGCTGAGTTGTTATGCAGAGGCCGAGCCCAAGCCGCACATATTAATTGAGCAGGTTGTGCTGCAGGGAGCAAAGATTGGCGAGTCGCCGAGCAATGCGCGAAAATCAAAAGGAAAAGCTGCGAATCAACCAGATGAATCCGACACTGGACAAATTGTACATATCACCACAAAGGACGGTCGAGTTGCTCGTGACTACCTATTCGAGGATGACTGGGACTTCTTACTTTGGAATGGATCTCTCAAAAAATCGGCCTCGTTTTTGGACCATGAACCTCAACAAAACGGCGCGACGAAAAGAGCCAATGGTCATCGCAATACGTCAAATCCTTCGCCAGCGGTCGATGTAGTGGTGAACGTTTGCACTGAATACAAGTTGTGCACGATCGACCCGTCGGGGAACGACAGCGAAGATACGTGGTCGTGAGTTTATCACTGTGTATTCATTCGGTCATTTGATTGCAAATGGATATAATCTCACATTTCATTGTTGTTCTTAGGGCGCTTCGGACCACGTTTGTCCAGAAGTTTTCTCTCACGGGAGGGCCTAATGGTCGAATATCGCGTGGAGATGAAGTTGTTCAGCTAGAGATGTTGTGATACGAGAACCTGGAATAATAGGACTTAGGCCTACTATGAAAGTAACTTTAGTTGTCAATTATTTTCAGTATGAGGATGTTTGCACCTGGACTCTACAAAAGCTTGCTGGGAGTTGCCCCAGAGCCTGCCAACACCAAGGCAGGTGTATTGAACACAACATCTGAAAAAAACTAGCTTGAGACACTGAACTTGAGTCTTCTAAACTGAACCCAAGTCAAGCATCATTCTATCAGTCAATCTGAATTTTTCACACATGCCCACTCCACACTTCAACCGAGGGCATTGTTTGCTCTTAATTTCATGTTACAACAGCCAAACTCTACTCATTAGATCAGTACGTAGTCACCATGGCAACATCAACTGAAAAGGATTCCAAGTCTTTCTATGACGAACTGGCAGCCATCTCTCCGGCATATGCAGCCCTCCAAGAGGAAAAGGCCATCCATGCTGAGAAGAAGATTAAGGAAAAGGTTCAAGCCCAACGGCGCAAGTATGTCGTCTCTAATTCTAACAACAAGAGTGTGATGGTGACTCCAAGCCATCTGCCTTATGCACGCCACTATAAAGCACTCTGCCTAAAGTTTCAAGGTTGTTTCGAAAGAGAGAACTTCACTTTGTGGATGTGGGGAGCGCTCCAGGAGGACTATGCAGGTTTCAAAGACCTACACTGGTCTGGCCGCGGATTCTCTTTGTACGGTGGCGGAGCGAGGTTGAAGTATACACGATGTGATGTGAGCAAGCCTTCTGTCTTGTCGAAGCTGGAAGAGAAAGCCGAGGAAGGTGAATTCCTCACGTTTGACTTCGAATCTTGGTATTACTCACTCTCCATGGCAGCCACCACTGGCAGAAACTGACGATAAATCTCCCAATAGCTCCATTGAAGAGGAAGGCGGGAAAAAGAATTCCGAGGATAGCATCGAAGATAATCAAGAGGCAACAGATTCCTCTAGCAACTCGCCTGATCACGAGGTTGGTGTGAAAGATACCACTGGAGACCCTCCTCGCCATCAAGAGGTCGATGTATCCTCATCCGGGAGCTCTGCTCAAGAGGGAGGATGATGTGAAAGATACTACTGGAGCCCCAGAGTTAGACGGAAGCTCTGCTCAAAAGGTTGAGGATACTACGGTTGAGGCGGCTTCACCTCGCAATCATCGGTTGGTATTACAAGAGACTTTTCGGAACGAATTTCTATTCGCCTTCAAGACTCACGTTCATGGATGTGGAGTTCGTTTATGAATTTATTTCCAGCCTATTCATATATTCATCGTTTCAATGAGGCAGGCTCCGGATCCCCTGCAATGACGGCTCCGGATCTCCTTCAATGCAATCAATGACGAAATCCACTACTGTGGAGGCTACCTTTGGTCAAGCCACGTGAGGAAGGCCGGGGAGTACCCCTACGACCGTATCTTTCTATCGCCTTTTGACAATAGAACGCCTGCATTGCCGGAGCTCTACTCTAGGGCTTTATAATTCTAGAGTCTCTTTTTATACTAAAGTAATGAACAAACCTTTCTCAGGGTCTCAAGCCTGCTCGGTCTTCTTGGCTGCTGCTGCCTCCTACGAATGGAGCGAAAGCTGGGGCTGGATGTTCTTTTATGGCAACACTGCCTACCTCAGACCACCCCAACACCTTTCTCTACCTTTCGTATTTGAGGAAGTGTGCATCGAAGCGTATCAGGATCCTACCAACGCCCAAGCTCAACCGCAACCCTGTGTATGTACTTGTTCAGAACATTGACGTTGAGAGTGATGCTGCATCTCAAGTAAGTTGTTCTGCTCGTCCGCGTGTATTACCCCACACTACAAGGATATATTGCTTTTGCAAATCAGAACTTGCT
>JALLOV010000045.1:0-16457 GCA_036939655.1 Thalassiosira allenii | reverse complement strand
GCTGAGGCTGGTCGAGGGGAGGGACGGCCAGGTGAACAACCTGCTCAAGGCGATGGAAGAATTAAATGATGAGGTGGAGTCTGCTAGGGAAGATAAGGAAAGACTGGAGAGCGATCTGGAGGAGAAGGAGAGGGAATTGCAAAAGGCGCTCAAGGACTGCGGAGGTGGAAGTGGTGGTGGAGTTTCCAGTGTTGCGGGGGGAGCGCTGTCGCTTGCCGAGAGGGAGGAATTGATAAGGCTGAGAAGCGAGGTGGCCGAGTACGAGGTGGAGTTCCGCGGGCTGAAGAACCAGGACATCACGATCCGCAAGCTTGAGAGTGAGTAATCGTCATCAACTGTTGCAAAATCATTTCACATTTCACAGCGTGTGAATCTTTCGTCTCTTCATCTTCTTCATATTATTTGGTGGCACTGTCATCTAATGTTGATGTTGACTGTCATCTAATGTTGATGTTGCATCATTTGTTCGCTTGCTCTCTACAGCCAAGATTGAGGAGCTCGAGGAGAACAAGGAGGAGGAGATCCAGAAGGAGCTGAAGTGAGTTTGATTTAGTTTGCGTGGGCCTCCCTGACAATGCGCACTTGATATGCACAGAAATGTTGCACGGGTTGCTTCTCTGCGTGCGTACGATTGCCATTCCTTTTCTGAAAATGGAAATGCTCAACCCCGTTCCCAACGTATATAGGAAGGCGCAGGAGGAGCTGGCCGAGTCCGAGGGACGGCGCGCCACCGAGGCCCTCGAGCGGGAGGCCGCCACGGCCCGCCGCCTCGAGTCGGTCGAGCTGCAGCTCCGCGCCGAGCGCGCGGGACGCGAGGCGTCGGCCACGCAGCTCCTCAAGGCCGAGGACGGCCTCGGCGAGCGGGAGGCGGCCTGGGAGGCCCAGCGCCAGATTCTGGTGCAGGACGCGGAGCGTCTCAGGGAGGAGCTGAGCGAGGTGGGTAGGGAGAGGGACGGGTTGCGGCTGAGGATGGAGGCGCTGGACAAGGCCCCGGCGTCTGGGAACCTCCTGGAGGGAATACCGGCTCCGCCATCCTCGGGTGCCGGTGCCAAGCTGAAGCTGGCCGAGTACATGACCGAGAGGAAGGCGTACGAGGCGGAGATCGGCGAGCTTTCCATCACTTGCAACGCCCTGAGGGAGGAATTGAGGATCAAGGACGATTCCATAGGCAAGGAGCGGAGGTCGCTGCGCGCCACCATCGAT
The DNA here is from genome assembly GCA_036939655.1 of Thalassiosira allenii. NCBI lineage: Eukaryota > Bacillariophyta > Thalassiosirophyceae > Thalassiosirales > Thalassiosiraceae > Thalassiosira > Thalassiosira allenii. The sequence goes on along the minus strand of JALLOV010000045.1, from coordinate 15,254 downwards.
TCATTGGAGAGGGAACGGTCCTCGCTGACGAACCAGGTGACGACGCTCGAAATGCAGGTCGCCAACGCCCCCTCGCAGGACGCTGTGGACAAGATGCGCCACGAGCTGCGCATCCTGAAGCGACTGGAGTACAACGCCGTCGACCTCGACCACGCCAACCCCGAGATGACTCCAACTGGCAAGGACGAGGACCTGGAGTCCGTCCTGGTGGCGAAGCTTCGCAAGGTCGAGGCCGATTTGGTACGCGAGCGGCGGGAGAAGGGCGAGGGCGTCAAGGAGCGCGACGTACTCAACCAAAGGCTGGCGAAGGTGCAGAAGTCGCTAGACGACGCCGAGGAGCTCGTGGCGAAGCTCGAGAACGACCTCCAGCTGGCCGTGGCGACTCCGGCGTCCACGCCATCAGTGAGCCGCGCGAATACCGGCGACGTGTCGACGGAACCCCCCGATCCCAACACGCTGCAAACGATCCTGGACCCGAAGGCTCCACCCATCAGCAATCCACTGCCCCCAAAAACCAAGACCGCCTCCTCCGCCGCCTCGGAGAAGGCCCGCGACGACCACTCCGTCGCAACCATAGTCATGGCACAGCGGGACCGCCTCCGCGCGCGGTGCGACGCCCTCGAGGCGGAACGTGACGGGTTCAAGCGCGAGCTCCAGGTCCAGGTCTCGGCGTCCGAGTGCCTCAAGACTGACAACGCCAAATTGTACGAGAAGGTACGGTACCTCCAGAGCTTCGGCGGGGGCGGGTACTCGAAGGGAGGCAATGGAGGTGGAGCCTACGCGAGGGGAAGGGGATCGGACAGGGACCTGGACCTGGAGGCATTGGAGCAGAGGTACGAGGCGAGCGTGGACCCGTTTAGGCAGTTCAGCAGGGCGGAGAGGCAGAGGAAGTTCAAGTGAGTGCCGTTTGCTGGATTGCATGTTTGGCAGTCGTTCTGTTCACATTCATTGCTGCTTACCTAACGTTTCGTTCTGCAAAAATCATAAACAGCGAGATGAGCCCCATGGAAAAGATAGTCTTCATCGTCGCCAAGACGACCCTCGGGTCCAAGGAGATGCGAACGGCCCTCTTCTTCTACGTCCTGGCCATGCACCTCCTCGTCTTCGTCACGACGTACCACTGGAGTCACTCGTCGACGTGCGACTCCATCCACGGCCACGAGGCGCTGGCGCACTTCCACGGCGGCGTGCCGCTGGAGAATGCGATGGCCAATGCCGCTGCGTCGGCGGCGAATGGTGCCGTTGCCGGGGCAAATTAGGTATGCTATACATGAAACGACTGATAAAATAATGTGCGGGCGGTTTAATCTCAATCGGCTGTGTGCTATGTCGCTCTAAGAGATGACGCGATCCTTCTGCGGAAGAATTGCTCGTCACCTCAGTCACCTGGGTATTGCCTACAGCTTTCTAAGAAATGTGTACAGACTTCGAACCAAGGTCAGAAGACGACGCAGACATGGCAAAGTGGATCTGAGTATTTATTGCAACATTAATCAAGACAGAACTAGTACAAAGCAAACATGAGAGCACCAATAGTAACCGAAAGCATCGCTGTCAGGACAGATGAACGAGAGGCGGGGTTGGCTTTATCGTAAGAAGCCTGGTCGCCCGGGCAGAAGCCGTAACCGCCGAGTGAGCCAATCATCTTGCAGTCCAATCCGTCCAGTTTAGAGACAGCCGTATTCATCGCGCGGTGCACCTTGGCAGCATCATTCGATCCTTTATCAGTGGCTTGGTTAGGGAAGCTGGCGACCATCACGTTCCTTATGTTTGCAGCCGAACCCTGGTCCTTCTTGTTGATGATAGGAAGGATGGATTGAGCGAGGGCGTATCCTTCAGGATAGAATTCTTGGTCGGCTTGGCCAGTAGAGTATAGCTCGTTTTGCCTGGAACTGAAGAGGGTCCCTTGGATCAATGGCACGGTCAATGCATTCTCAATCTCTTTCACTGTCCTCTGCAAGGATTCGCAAGCCTGATAAGCAATACATATACGATGTTTGGTTAGAAACAAACAATAGAAACGCACTCGGACATCAAGACTTGGAACTTACACCCATTTCGATCTGGCCTTGAGCAGAATAAAACAAACTAATGATACGCTCATTTACCCTCGCGTTGTTCGATGCAGAGCATGTGCCAAAATGAATACACATGCGTTTGGCCAGCATGTGGATTAGGCTCCCGTCAAAACTTCCACCATCTTCTTTTCCTTCGAACGACCCAACGAAATAGGCAGCCGCAATGTCGATATTCACGGAACCTACATTTGGGGAATTTCCCTTTGTGCACGAAAGAGTACTACTGTAAAGCTTCTCGAGGATGGCCATGTAAGGCACCATGTACCTCAGCGCAAACACGATAAACCTCTTGCGTTGATCAGCAGTAGCGGATATAAACTTCCCTCGCTTCCGAAAAGCATTATCCTGCGTGGTCCGAAGTAGACACAAAGTATGAATTAGAAGAAGTAAAAGCTGTACACCCGTCAACAGTGTTGTGAGCACTTACAATCATGGTATCAGCGTAGTACGCATCGTCATCGAAATAGTTTTTGAAGTCCGCATGGGATGGAACGACTCTATCCTGGGTCGTGCTCCTAGCAATGTCACTGAGGGAGCGAGGCTTCTCGATATCATTGGGATGCTGCCCGTATTTGTAGAGATCAAATGCCGTCCCGAACAAGAGTTCCTGGCTATCAGGGAAGTGTTTGATGCCGTTATCCATTAACACTTCCAGGGCCCGAATATCAACATCAATGGTCGAGGCTTGCCGAATAGTTGGGTATGATGCGGTGAACGTATACCCAGCCAATGCCTTCTTCGTTGCCGTGACGCCGCATTTGGAGAACTCGTCGCCCTGGATGTACCCAACTGTTGTGCACGACACTCCTGTAATGAATATGCCAAGAGAAAAAGGCGAAGTTCGATAGTGAGCATCTAGCCCTGGTAAGAGCGTTTGATTCAACTGTTCACCACGCTTACCTAAACAGTTGTACATGCTGTGAATCTTCGAATAGATGTTGAAACTCAAAAGTGTTAATGGATAACGGCATCAAACGCTAGGATCTCGGGGAAAAGAGAAGCGCCTACCTTCGAATAGATATACTCCTTCTGGGTTTGAATTTGATTCACACTGTGGTCAATGAGCATGTCCTTCAGCTCGTAGTAAGTCGAAGGGGCGCATGCAGAGAACAGAGGGAGAGCTGCAGTTGCATACACTTTCACCAGAGCAGCGTTACCGGTACTTATGTTGTATAGGAGAGACCGGATCAGTGGAACAGCCATGAGCGGAATAAGCTCGTCGATGATTCCCTTTAGCTCCAAGTGAGAATCTTCCGAAGTGGTACAGCCTGTCAAAGACAAATATAAGCATTGATTAATGACAGCCAAAGAAGAGCGAAACTATGATAGTTCAGATACATACCTCTAGAAATGGCGATGTGATTCTTTGCCTTGTTGAACAGGTCGATGATTTGACTGTTTACGTCAGATTCGGAGGCATCGGGGGTATTCTCAAACTTTTCGCCGATGGACTCTGTGAGGGCATACATGAGATGGCCTTTTCGAGAGCTTCCGGTGTCCTGATTATCTCCAATCCAATAAGCTGCGGCTTCGTCAATGTACAATGCCGGATCACTCTCCTGTAAATGTCTCCCATCAGACGCGCCTCTCCCGTCTGCTAGAAACGACTTCTTGCAGACCCCGTAAGCAGAATGCAGACTATGAGCCACCTGCATCCAGATGGAAATTGCGACCATGGCATCCGCAGAATCCAGTGATTTCGAATATAACAGGTTTGATACAAAGGTGTCGGCATACACCGAAGCCGGCCTTCCCATGAACTCTTTATTTTCGTCAGAAAGGCCATAGACGAAGAGGTTGTAAGTTGGGTCACCTTTCATCGTGCTTCCTGCTTCTGTGCCGAAACGTTGGATCGACCGAACCTTCTTGTCTGTCCACAGACCATTCTCATCATAGATCTTCGAGTTGAGACCTGTAGGTACAGTGTCAGTGAGTGGGAGGGGGAACTGAGAACGACAAAAAGTTGCATGGACACATAAACGCACCGTTTGCGTATATATCATTTGCTCCATTGACATTTCCCTCAACCAAAAAGGATTGAATTTCCTTGATGTCAAGAGCAATGGCAGACCTGTCGCCCACGTAGTTGGACGAAACATACAATCCATTGGAAATTAGCATGGGCTCATCTGGCTTGATGGGATCCTCTAGCGTAGGTGGAATGACTTCCTCGATGGGAGTTTCTGGGGTGCCGTCTAAGTCCATATCCACCATGTCGGGCACACCATTGTTGTCGGTGTCAATTATGGGAGCATCTGCGTCGCCATCGCCATCCAAGTCGACGGCATCTACCGCACCATCACCGTCAGTGTCGACGGCAACAGCATCTGGAACTTCTCCACCACAAAGTTTCGCGTCCGTGGTCACAAGACTACAATCAACGACGCCGGCTGCTTCTGGCATGGCAAATACGGCAGCCAACGCACTGCGCACGACAAAATCTGTGTTCGCGCCCTCGAGACTGAGTGACTTCGATTCGAAATCCATTGCATCTCTTATCTTGTTTGCAGAGGCCATGTCGATATCGTCGATGAAGGGAAGAACGGCCCGAGTCGCCACCCACGCCGCAGCGTGGTTATTTTCATATCTGGCCACGGCAGGGTGGGAAAAGTATAGGAGAGACTGGAACAGCGTCGCTCTGAGATGCGCATTGATGGACTCCACTTCTTTGGTGGCGTCGACGCATCTTCCCTCTTGGATCGCTTTCTGCCCCTCCTCGAAGGCTTGGAATAGCTCGACGTTGATTTTAGAGTCCGCACCCCGGCAGTCGTGGAAGTGCTGACAGTTCCTCTTGGAGATGCTGTAAAACATGCGCCCTTCGTCGTCTGCACTGCCCCCTCGCCCGCGTCCTTCCACAGATCCCACAAGCAATGCCACGGCGCCGTCAAATGCAGTCTCGGCAGCATCCTTTGTCGTCTCACACCTGTTAACTGACCAATAGAATGCCTCTAAGGCAGCCATAAAGCTAACCATTGATGAGATTGCAGTATTCACTGCCAGATCCCTCTGCTTCGTCGACGACGAAAGGAAGGGACCCTCCTTATCAAAAGCCTGCATTATCAGACTGTTGGCGAAGTCCTCCGGATCATAGTAGCTTTTGAACAACTTGTACGTCGGAAAGTCCGTATAGGCGATCGTCTGGCTCTGGGTGAGATTGTACAGAGACACGAAGTTGTAATCCGCCTGCTTGTCGTAATCGTAAAAGTTGTGGCCCTCTTCGTAAATCCTCTTCGCAAGGTCGAACTTTTCCATGCTCATCAGCTGGTGGATCGCCACGGCGTCGAGGTCCAACCTAGCAATCTGCGCGAAGCAAAAATGATTAGTTTTGTGAACGTAGCCAAAGATTGAACAACTCGTAATCTGAACCTCACCACGTTGGTCTTGGTTCCATTGATCGGGTTATATCCTGCCACGGTCTCGGTGTCAGAACAAGCCGGGTGCTCACTGGTATCTTTCGAGTGGCGTCCAACATCAGCACAAGTTAGGCCGAGGCAGTTGTAATGACTTTGGAGGGTGGCAACGGTGTCGCCAAGCATGTTGTACGCATCATCAAATCCCTCATCGATGAGGTTCTCGTCGAGATCGTCGAAGAGATCCTCATGACCGCATATTGTGATATGAGGGATGACCGCGAAGGCCATCAGTTCGACCATTTCCTGCTTCTCCTTGGCGCTGGTGTCGTCTGCGGGAAGGGGGAGGGGCGAATGAATGTAAGATACGCGCCGAAGATGAAATGCGAAAGTACGAATACTTCACTCACCGAGCATGTCGTCGATGAGGCCTTGGATCAACACGGCGGTCATGTACGATACCGTTTCCTTGACGATGAGGCGCAGATCGTGGGCCTCTGTCTTGTCGCACGTATTTTTCGTGACGAAGACGAGGTCCCGGGCCTTCTTGAGCCTGTCGACGATCTTCCTGTTCAGCAGCGTCATGCCGCCGACCTGGGAATGTCCGAATTTCGGTCCCAGATCTTCCGCCATTTGGTACAGTCGACTTCCTTCCCAGAGTGCTGCCGCCTGCACGCGTTGAAGAAATGTGAGATATGCGACTCTCACCTCAACGACTCAGTGATCCAAATCAACAAACTCACCTCGTCTATCATACCGAAATTGAGACCGCTATTACCGTCAGGGTCAGAGTGGTTCTTGCACTCATCTACCATTGTATTCACTGTATACGAGAAAAAAAATAGTGTCGAAGGTCAGAGCAGGATGTGACGACGTGAACTGTAGGTTGAATTGGTGGTGTGAGGCAATTCAACTTACGCTTGTGGACAATCCACATCCATATATTCAGCACCTTCACGGCGCGGCACCCGAGCCAGGCGCTGGTGTCCATCGCGTCGCTCGTTATGGTGTTGGCATACTCAGTGGCAGGCTTGCCGTCGAACGTGATCGTACTATCAGTTTTGTCCACGCCGTCCTGCAGGGCGTAGACATACTGGTTGAACTGGAGCTCGTCGGCCATGACCAGCTTCGCCGTGGTGCTCATCTGCTTGATCGTGATGCCGGGGGAGGCGTCCTCGTGGTACGCACTCTTGTCCTCGGAATCGCAGATGTCGGATATCACCGCGTCGATGCCGTCGGATACCTCCCTGACGTCCGCGATGGGCACGTACTCCCCGTTGAAGATCGTGTGGTCGTTGTCCGACTGCTTCGCGGTGTAGCTGTTGTTGTCCTCGATCCCAAGGGAGTCCTCGGCAACGCTAATTCCTTCGCACACCGAGCTCTGCAAGTAGGAGCAGGGGATCGCCTTGAAGTCCACGAACGACTTCAGGGCCGGGAAGAGGGGTTCGGCGGACGTGAAGTCGCATTTCAAAGCATTCGCCGAGACCACAGCTTTTATTGTTCCGGCAGCAGCGGCCGACGGGTCGTCCTGCATGAAAGGCAGCAGGGCGCTCGCGGCCACGTGGGCCATCAGGCAGTGCTGGTCGTCCCCCGACTCCTCCGCGAGCTTCCCGTGGTAGGCGAGGTTGTCGACCAAAATAGCCTGTAGGAGCCTCTCGATCTCCTCCCTCGCTGTTGTCGCCTCGGCGCAGTTCCTCGCCTTCAGTTCCCGCTGACCCGTGATGAACTGATCCATTAATTCGGTGTTCACGAACGACACCCTCCCCACGTCGCAGCTGTCGAAGTGCTCGCAAAGCTCCTCGGCCAGCTGGTAGAAGAGGTAGCCGTCCTTGCCGTCTTCACTCGCGTCGCCACCCTTCGTTCCCTCGGCCCACCCCACAGTAGCGAAGACGGCCGCGTCCCAGTACGGCTCCCACCCGGTAAAGGTCGACGAATTGGGATCGGCGGCGTTGTTCTCGCACATGCTCGTGGCCTGGTACATCCCGTCGAGTATCAGCATGTGCATGTCGATAGTCGCCATCGACAAACTCGCGGCGGCACTGTTCCTCAGCGGGGAAGACCACTGGAACGTCCCCGTGCCCATGATGGCAGACCTCGTTACGCTGGACTCTCCCGTGGGGAACATGTCGCTAATGGCGATGGCGGAGGGGTTGCTCTGGGGTCGGCTGATGTCGGCGATCGCGATGACGCCAGTGTGACCGTTCACACTTGTGCTGATTTGGACGTTGCGTCCGTTCTCGTACACGTCCAGGGCGGCGTCCTTGGCCTCCATGATGATGAACGTCAGTATGGTGCTGATGTCCAGGTCCAATTTCAGCAGCTAAAGACGCGAGGAACATCAAGGTACGGTATGGAATGAGGTCGCTACTCAAACACAACCACAACAACACACGCACAATACAAACAAAACTCACCTCGACCGACTCCGTCGAGCTGGGAACATATTTGACCACCTTGATGTCACTCGGGGTCCGATCCACGCAGGCCGGCCAATTTCCACTGTTGTCCACGCTCATCCCCACCATCTCACAGGTAATTCCCAGGCACTCGTAATGATCCTGCAGCAACGTCAGGTACTCGGCGAACCTCTGCGTGTCGTACGAATCTATGTCCATTATCAGGTCGTTGAAGAGTGTATCAAACGCGTCCTCGTCGCACACGGCCAATTGCGGCAGTACGGCAAGCGAGTACAGCACCATGTGGTTACGCTCGTCGGTGGCCGGCTCGCTCGTCATCCCCGACTCGGTCGCGAGGTGGTGAACAAAGTTCTGCACCATCGGCACGGTCATGACCCTGGTTATCTCGTCCACCTTGAGCTTCATCTCGATCCCCTTCTTCTCCCAATTCTCCTTCGACGTTTCCTTCTTGCACTCCTCGTACCGCTGCTGCAAGGCCTTCAACTCCGCAAACATGAATCCGTTGACGTCGGCGCCGTCGGTGAACTTCGCGGAGGCGCGCTTCGCCCAGTCCCGAAGGGAGGGGCCGTCGGACGATTCCGCGTCTGTAGTAGGGCCGTACCACAGGGCGGCGGCGAAGTCCACGGGGTTGAAACCGGATTCGAAGCCTTCTCCCTCAGCTTTCGATGCAAATCCATCGCGACAGGACGTGGCGGCATTATAAAGCTCGGAGGCGATGGCCATCCACACGTTGGTAACCCTGATCGTCTCCGCGGTCAATTGATTGTCGAACCCGCTCTTCTTGTCGAACTCGTCCTGCACGATCGTGTCTCCAAACTGCAAAATGGGACCGTCGTCGAATTGTTTATTAGAGTACCCGTCGGAGTCGTTGTCGCCGTCGTCGCTCACCCAGAGGCCGTACATGTACAGCACGTACAGCGGGTTGGACGTCGAGATGTGGTAGATTTTATTGCCCGTGGAGAGGCACTGGAGGGAAGTACCGCCGGTTCGGCCGGTGTACGCGTCGAAGCCGTCCCCTATGCTAGTGGCGGCAGCGATCTCGCCGATGCGGTCGGTCAGCTCCACGATGTGGTCGACGTTCGACGTGGGAGTGTAGGAGTCCGTCATTAGTTTTGGGTACTTGGCGTCGCTGAGGGGCGCCTTGATGGAGGGGAGGCCGCCGGCGGGGCCCGAGCCGCAGTACTGGGCGAAGCTTTCGTCATCATCATCATCATCGTCATCATCATCAACCACGTCGTCGTCTTCGTAGTCGTCGTCCAGGCCGAGGACCGCATCAGTGGGCATGGCCGGAGGCGAGGTCGGGATGGGAGTCACGGGCTGGTTCGTTGGACCGCTCGCCGTGCCGATCGCCGGGGGCGTGGGACTCGCTATAGTGGTGATACTCGAAGCGGTCGCTGCGGTCGTCGCCGCGGTCGTCGACGCGCCGCAGACGTCCCTTGTGAGCAAACTACAGTCTATCCCCGAAAGGTCGACGTACTTCTTCAACGCGGCGAAGACGTCGTCCTTCCCGTCGGGGAAGTAGTCCGTCACGGGCTGGCCCATGTCGTCCTTCCCGAACCGTCCCATGTTCCGCTCGACGACGCGCGCGGAGTCGGGGTCGAGCTTGTACATTATGGCGATGAGCGCCACGGACACGCCGTCTGCCGTTGTGGACGTGTGGATGTTGAGGTGGAAGGAAGGCCGTCCATTGCAACCGGAGAGGTGATGGTCAGATCAATGTTCACATCATGTGCACAATTTTTTTGGGTGATGTATGCAGGCAAAAGTGAAACAAACACAATGAACTCACATCCCTCCGCCAGGTTGTCCAGATCCGTAACGTCGTTGGCGATCTCCTCGGCGAAGTACGCCGTGACGTCCACGAGCACCGCCTGCAACAGCAGTTCCACCTCGTCCACCCTCGCCCTCGCCGCGTCGCAGTCCTTCACGCCAGTGACCGTATTAACGGCCAGCTCGCCGCGGCCGTTGTCGAAAGCCCCCAGAATCTTGGCGTTAATCGGGCTGTCCCCATCATTATTGCACGTGTTCGCGTTACTGCACAGGAACCGCGCGATCTCCATGAAAAGAAATCCAGTATCGGCATCTTCCGTCTCCTCGGCCCAACCGGTCAGCGAGGCGAAGGCCACGTCCCACGGCTCCTCCTGCCCGTCGTACTCCAAACTTCCCTTGCAGATATCCAAGGCGCGGAACATGTTCGTCAAAACGTACGAGTGCAGCGTGATCGCGACCACTCCAGCCTCGGTGATGATACGTCGCTGGGTCAGTGATGCGCCACTAAATTCGAACAGTCCCATCATGGAGCGGTACTCGTGCAGGTCGTCGAAGTTGTCAATCTCGAAGTAGTCGTTGTAAGCCTTCCCTAAGAAATTATCCGGGTGGGGATCGTGGGTGGCCACGTCCTGCAACGCGAAGTTCTTCGCGTCGTTTCCCATGCCGACGTCGGAGGAGAGTCGTACGAACCGTCCCCAGTGGTACACGTCGTACGCGGCCGTCTGGGAGTCCATCTCGATGAGGGTGCCGACGGTGCGCACGTCCATGTCGATCTTGAGGCGCTGCAGGTAGGCGTCGGCGCTCGAGGGCGTGTACACGTCCTTGAAGTTCATCTCTGGTCCCTGGCAGTTGGGGTAGGTATCCATGGTCCCCGTATTCTCGTGCTCTTGGATGAGCTTGGACCTTCCCACCCAATCGCACTCGATTCCCAAGCACACGAGGCGGCCGTACAGGGAGAGGAGCGCGGTGGAGAAGTCGTCGTAGTCGAGTCCCTTATTTTTCTTGGCGTCGTGGACGAAGGTCTGGTACATCGTGTTGAACGCGGATTCGTCGCAGATCGCGATGGGGGGGAGGGCCACGAGGCCGTACAGCTGTTTTTGGAAGACGAGAGGATTGGGGAAGAAGAAAGGTTAGACGTGGAAAGGAGGAAAGGCCTTGTGCACCGGCCCAGTGTTTGCATGGAGCTGACGGAAACTCCACTATCACACCCCAAAGACGGCTAATGCATGTTTTGAAACACCTCAGAAGCAATGGCCGCCAATCAAATCTCACGATGACGTAGTCGATCCTGTCGTCGACGCTGTCCCCGTTCTCGTCGAGGACGTCGCCGTGCAAAACGTTAGCCGCGTGGTGGATCAAATTTTGCACCAGCGGCACGGTCATGTACCTCGTCAGGTCGTCGGCGAGCATCCTCGTACCCAGTATGTGGGCCTCCGCTGCATCAACATCATAATTGGGATCGTTCACGTCGGTCACGCTGGAATCCCAGCACTTGGGCAATTCGGACTGCAGTTTATTTAGCCCCTTGACGATCTCGGCATTGGCATCGAACGGAGCCGGGTCGTCCCCGAAATCAAAGAGGGCCTTGGCCCCCTCTGACCACGCGTACATGGTATTATTGCCCTGGTCCGGCTTGGCGGGATCGACCTGGGTCCCCGGGTGGTCCCCGAACCAGAACGCGGCCGCGATATCCACCGGACTGACGTACTCCCCCTCCTCGTAGATGGTCGCGGGATCGACCCCCTCGTCGCACTGCTCGACCGCGTCGTACAAACTTTGCACTACGGCCATCCACATGTTCACGACCCTGATCGCCTCGGCCGTCAGTACGGGGTTGTACCCCGACGACTTCCCGAACATGTCCATGATGATCGTGTGGCCGTACTCGTCGATGTCCGCACTTAGGAACTGCATCTGATCGCGCGTCTCGTCCTTAGCGCGATCGTTCCCGCTTCCGTCGTGGGAGCGCCAGAACGAGTACATGAATATAGAATACAGGGGGTTGGTCGCGGAATCGAGGTACATCTGATTGTCGCCCGAGCCGGAGGAAATGGACTCCAGCGAGAACTTGAGGGCGTTCGCGTTGTCCGCGGGCGGCGTCTGCTTGTAGAGCGTCGTTCCCTGTTCGCTCGTCGGCTCGACGTGTATCGCCTCGAGGATCTCGGCCAGGGCCACGCTGCATCATGAGACGAAAAAAAGGATATTGGGCATGAGCGGGGAAACTAAACCGGATTCAATGGGCCTATTGCGAGTTTGGTACAGTGTACTCACGCGGCGTTGACGTTGGTGGTGGGCTGGTACTGTCCCCCGAGCAGCGGTCCGGTCTCCTCGCCCGAGACGACCGCTGCGGAGAGGGCGCCGAGGAGTCCCAGGAGGAGGACGAGGCGCGGCCGCCGCGAAAGGGACGGCGATGGTAGCCAGGACGACAGGGACAGAGTCATGGCTGCTTTGTTGGATTGGATTGGGCGCTATCCGGACGACGAAGGCTGGCGAAAGGAGGGCCGCTGCCGAGACGGGTTGCGACGGGAGATGGATTCTCTTCTGCTGCAACCGGGAGTGTTGCAACTCTGGAAATGAGAATGAAGTGAGGCAAGGGGCGGATGGTCGCCGATGACGTGCTGTTATCGAGCCAAAGTCCTCGACGGCTGTAGCTGTATGCAGGCCGGGGTCAAGACCTCGCTATCGCTATCCGCCGCCTGCTTTGGATGCGGCGGCAGGGGATGGCTGTTGTTGTGGAAATGATGCGAAGGAGGCGGGAGAGGGGACGGCCACGGATGCAGTGGCAGTGGCCCAAGCAAGGCGACATGATGTTGTTGAGAGATGTTGGTTGAGTACCTCTAGCCGTGCGGAGTTCATGGTTCATGGTCTTGGCAGTTTTGGGGGTTATTAGTGTCAGGTAAATCAAAGAAAGAAGTGTAAATAAGGTGAAATTCATTGGAGATGTGTGTTGGTATCCCCCAAATGAAGATACTTGTGAATTAAGCTATCTCTATTGCCTCAAAGATCTTGACGAATCGTGAATGAAGTCGATCGTGTGTGAGTGAACTTTTCGTCTTTACGTCGTCAGGCCAGGATCGGGATATCAGTAACCGCCTCTGGTATGGTAAGATGAAGAAAGCTCCTGATGAAAGGACAGAAGCAAAGTTAATAATGCTGCGCATATCAAAGCGCAAGGCCAGTTGAAAGGAATGCTGAGATCTATTCTTCTGTCTGCTTGTGCGAGACCTTTTTCATTATACGAAATCGAGGTGATCATAAGGTCCGTCCTGGGAATGTTAATCGGGGCGCTTAATGGACAGCAGACGAGTCTAATCTGTGTCGCTTTTAGTCGACAACGAAGAGACTTGAAGAGAGTAGAATATCACGTGAAATCCCAAGTCCACTGATGAGATTCCAAGCACAAGCGCAACACAATCAGCTCTCGGAACTTTTTTATTGCAATCTGCCATGGATCTCAGTTGGAGGAGACTACTTGTTCGGAAATAATGTGCTAGTGCTCACCAGATCGACAAGTATCAAAGCATCTCAAATGATTCCCTTGCGCTCGCCGCCACTCTGCACAGCCTTTTGAAACAATCGACACACACACACACAATCGACGTCCCGCTCGTGCCAATACAACGTCCCTTTGTCCCGATGATAATTCCGACACACTCTCGTGGGATTGGTGCCACCATCCTCCCAAAGCTTCCTCCCGCCCCGGTATCCGTACCAATCGTACGACCCGATCGTGGGCTCGGAGAGGAGCTCGGGCGGGATGGAGCCCGGTCCGCTCGAGTTCCCGCGGTATTCGAAGAACGCTAGCTCGATGTCTTCGTCGTCGCGAAGCAGGCTCGCCAGCTGTTGCCATTCGCCCTTGTTCTTGAAGGCTTTGAAGTGCCCGTCCCACGGCGCGCCGTACAGGATGATCGTGCACACGTCGTCGCGAGACGCGGCGGCGACGGCGCTCGCCTCGTCCTCGAGGGTTCGGATCAGGTCGTTCCCGCCCTCGTCTTTCTCGTCGAAGTATGATGTGGCGGCGAGGAGAGTATGGCGAGCGAGGATGAAAATATACCGGTAGTTCATGCTGATTGTAAACGTAGACAAGCAAATAATGCGCGCTGGAGCGAGATTGTGGGTATGATGGAGAAGCAGGATAAGCACATGATGATATCACTCCCGGGCGACGCTAACGATCAAAGTGAATGCGGGTCCATGGTGTTGCTTCTCTTTTGTCGTGCTGCATTCTCAAATCAAGGGGATTTGACAGATTAGGAGTATGCAAATGTGTAAAGAGATACCTAAGGCAAGCATAATTCCTACTGTCGTTTCATGAAACGTTATGTAATACAATCATTAGATATGTATTTAATAAGTGCTAAACTGGTATCCTTTATCTTTTGGTTCTCATTTTTTTTGTCGTGGTATCCACAACATCATCATCACTTTCATTCATTTTGATCGTCTCGTCTCCGGGGAGTGATATCATCATGTGCTTAGCCTGCTTCTCCAACATACCCGCCATCACGCTCCAGCTCGTGGGCACGTCCGCCGCCCTCCTCTACGGCCAGCGGTCCCTGTTCGGCGACTCCAAGTCCAAGTGGACGAGGCGGATCACGCTCGGCTCCACCGTCCTCGTCTCGCTGGTCCTCTCCGGCATCGGGTTATTCCTCCTGGTGCTGGCGACGAACGACGAGTACCGCAAGGCTGGATTCGCCAATTTTTGCATGCGGCAGAACACCCGGCCGGGTCCGCTGGACGAGCACCGCTGCGGGATACTAATACTACGGGAGGGCAATGTTTCAGGAAAAGTTATTGAGTTCGGGCCGGGACCGGGGACGAACTTCAAGTGCTTCCAGAATTACACTGAGGACGAGCTCGAATCTATCGAGAAGTACGTGGCCGTGGAGCCCAACCCGTACTTCGAGGAGGAGATGAGGAAGGAGCAGGAGGTCCGCGGCCTGAGCTTCCCGTTAGAGATCGTTGGACTCAAGGGTGAGGAGGTGGACATATCCCCGGGAGATCAAGGATCCTTCGACGTCGTCGTGCTGACGCACGTGTTGTGCTCGGTCGATTCCGTGGAGAGTGTGCTCTCCAACGCCGAGCGGGCTTTGAGGCCCGGCGGGCGGGTGGTGTTCATGGAGCACGTAACTGCCAAGGAGGGTACGGGCACGTGGTACGCCCAGGTCGTCATGGCGCCCATAATGAAGATTGTGGGGAATGGATGTCGATTTCGGTACTTGAGGAATGACGTGCAAAAGTATTTGGGCGAGCGATTCGATCTTTATGTTACAGAGTTCGATGCACCGATGCCATGGTTCTTGCGCTTTGTGAAACCGCACATCAAGGGAGTTGCTACCAAGAAATGAGGTTGGTATGAGCTCGATAGTTTTTGCACCTTTCTTAGGGAAGTAATGGCATCATTGGGTTTCATTTCACATGGTAGAAGTGATTATTGTATTACCTCCTGGGCCTGCAAAAAACACAAAACATATGTCATTCCGAGACCCAGCTCTAGTCCTGCTATTTTGACTTTGGTTCCATGATGTGTCGTGGCCTCTGGTTCTGTTTCTCATACAGTCTGTATCACATGCTCGTCAGCCGTATCTTTGCATGTTCTGGACATGCCTCTTCTATTCATCCGGTGTGAGTGATGAGAT
>JALLOV010000044.1:0-16458 GCA_036939655.1 Thalassiosira allenii | reverse complement strand
ACGCTCTTCCGATCTGCAGATCCTACGAGTTTGTGTTGCTGTGTAATATCCGAAAAGAATTCGGTTGATGATAGGAACCCGTCGAGTCCTCCCGCCTTTGGATCCTGCTCTCTTCTGATGGTCCTCTGCCGGCATCGGCGACACGCCGAGATCAGTACGTCGCCATCTTCCCATAATATTATCGTCGTCCCGTCCGATGTACGATGGCGATACGGGCCCCGGAGATCCGAGGTAGCCGGCCGAGCAGTCCGAGGGTCGATATACGAGCGCCGCGCGGGGCCGACGAGGCCTCCCGGCAGGAGAGCCGCGGCGTTCCCCGGGGCGTATCGTATCCTCGGCGGAGTCGGACGATCCTCGTTCCCCCCGGCCCGCACTCAAAGCTAGCTGCCGATCAATGCAATAAATAATGGCAGACGAGCAAGACGCGCTGACCAACTGTGTTCTCGTGTGGTAACACAATAGGTAAGTTTACACCTATGGTCGCGGTACACCTCATCATAGAGAGAGAGACTCCGGGGTTATCTTATTGGCTCTCAGAGAGAGAGGTACCTAGAGGTACGCTGTGTGTCATGTTTGGGCAGTAAATAAGGCAGTTGATTTGAGGACTTCTTCCAAATTGTGGGCAGTTGAAGGGCAGTTTGAGGTGGACTGAAACTATCTGCCTTACTACATTAAGTCAATCACCATGTCATGCAGGGTACCATGCTCATGGTTTTATGGAGAGCTCTCTTGTCTTTGCTCTCTTTCTCTCTCTGCTCTCTTGGTTAATTCAAGCCGATGCGATCTATGATATATCAAGCATAAGAATTGATTTCATCGCCCGCTGGCACGGGTAGGATCCTTCAAATAAAATGTTGTGTTTAGCGAGAAGAAAATGACTGGCCATCAATAGCGGCTCATCGCATGGGAACATGAAACATCGCAAATACTCTCATGAACATTTGCCGCATTTTGAAGAGTTGTCATTTGGTATTGAGTTTGCATGTCAACAAGCCACACCTTTCCTAGATACCAAACTAGATAAAGGGTGTGAAAGGTCGATAATAAAAAGTATGAAATCGTGTTCATCCCGAAACTTCGCGGATGCTCGGTATGGTTTCGATGTGTGTTGCAAGTACCAGCTTGCCCCTCCAATATTGGCTGGGCGCACCGCTGACGACTGTGGCCTCAGCTACAGTAGCACGTATATTCTCAGCTTTGGGAGCACAGGTCAGTCGCGGATCTTTTGATAGTGGACCGCCTGACTTGAGATCTTCCCATGATGGGAAAAAATGATCTCATAAAATGAATCTCATCATGGATTTACCAGAACCGACACAACTGCGAATATCACAACAACATGGTTGACTTTGGTATTATATGAGCGAAGAGGTGGTATCCAACAAGCTATGTTGAAGTGAGCTCGATTGAGCTTATGTTAAAGCACTGTAGCTGCGCGCCTCGATCCGCTATCCTGTCCCTTCCAAGGGCAGTACGCATCGCATTTATGCGCAAATGAAGTCTCCTGTGAATATTACCGCATCGCCACGTCTGGTTTTGGTTTCGTGGGCATCCATCTGCCAGGGATACAGCATACTCTATGAACCAAGAGATGGAACATAGCATAGATACAATTACTGCAGCTCCGCCCTCGATCGGCTATTGCCCTTTCCAAGGGCAGGATCCTTCAAAATATATTTGGTCCTGGCTCTCCTGTATAACTAGTTCCGCATCACCATACATATCTGGCTTCCCACAGATTATCAGAATCCATATGAATATTGTACAAAGAGGTCATGTGACACACACCCTATTATAAGGACCCTACTAGTATTCCGCCGCGCCTTTTTGTGACGCTCAGTTAGTCGTGGCCGTAGGTATTCCACACGGATCCTTGGTAGGGTGGTCATGTGACATATGCCTCTTGTACCTGCCTTGGCTTGAAAGACACACATCTTTGTGGGCAGTGAAGTTCGGTAGTTGATTTGAGGAGTTGCGAGAAATTGTGGGCAGTTGAGAGGCAGTTCTGAAGGGTGGACGGAAAAATCATATTAGAGTCATTTGGTTCAACGTTGCTGGATAAGTTTTTTGCTCTCTCTCGAGAGAATCAGCGATCGGCTCACTACCTGTTTATTTGATTATTTCTGTGTGTAGACTTCCCAAGCAGAATAATTTTCATATCTCAAGCAGGACAATGTTTTTTCATTGATCCCCACCCCAAAGCAAAACAAATATTTCATGCAACACCCCCAAAAGGCCAGAGTATTCACTACGTATGATGTATCTTCATCTCTTGTCACACAACCTACGGCCCACCGTAGTAGCAATAATATCTCAAAGACACAATCATAATCCCCCAAGAAGCACTCTGGTCAAGGTCGCACCCCGTACTACCCAAGGCAGCGCATCAGCACTTCCCCCAATATATCGACACAGTGCATCAGCAGCAACCCCCTCACTCGATCGAGCTCAACGGAGCCGAAAGCTTATCAGGGGCGTGGTAGGCCATCCCCCAGTTCTGATCTCCGATGTAGGCCGTCGTCGTGGGATCCTTGGCGCAGAACGTGTCGCACTCCTCGCGCGGAATCGGGTAGAAGAACGTCCCGTCGTTGAGCTGGGCCCACCCTCCCATGACGTCGTAGGCCCTCACGCCGTTCTGGAGCGGGTTGTAGACGGAGGGACACCTGTTTGTTGATGCGATGCGGAGCGGTTACGGGTGAGCGAACCCTTGGCACGCGGTTCGCGATCTTCGACCGTACGACAGCATGACAGATGCAGTTGGAAAAAACTTTTTCTCACCAAGAATGCGTTTCGTTCCAATTCTGGCACATGTTGGGGTTCCTGAACCTGTCCCCCCCGTCGCCCGAGCTCTGGCTCCAGGGGCTCCTGCGTTTCGTCGCAACGGTCAGATCTGATAATCCTGCAAACCAAAAAGCCGAGAATAATGCACTGCGCGAAAATACTCACGAGCTGACGACGGCGATGGGCATGGCGGTCGAGTTCTTGCCCTGGCAGGTGTTCCAGCCGGGCGTGACGTAGGGCCACTTGCTCACGGCGGGCCACTCGGTGAATCCCTCGCGGTTGACGTAGGTGCTCAGCTGGAAAAGAGAGAAGACGAACGATATGTCATCGTGAGGAGACGACGGATGCAGAGTGAGGGGTGTTCGTACGCTCGCGGCGCGAGCAAGCAACAACTCACGGAGCGGAACAGCGTGTCGGACGTCTTGGGATCGAGGCCGCCCATGTGCCCGGCCCGCTCGAGGTCGGCCAGCCTCTTCATGAAACGGTAGTCGACGCCCTGGAACTTGTACTCCTCGAGTCCCAGCGCCTTGGGCGTGCGCTGAAACCCCTTGCACGGGACGGCGAAGTCCGGGTCATACTCGAACGTCGTCTTCTCGAGGGAGATGCAAATGCTAGGACTGGTAACCGTGGGAAGGTAGGCGTCCACGTCGCCCTGCGAGATGTCGGGGTCGATCGTCTCGCAGACGCACTGGATTGTTCGCGCCGAGGGCACAAGTGTTAGCCGGGCATTCATGTCTGAAAGACGAGCAGTGCATTGGATTGGGACGACGAGCTCGGGCGGATACTCACTTTGGTCGCGTAGTGTTCAACCGGCTTCGCCACTCCGGTCTCCTTGTTGTAGCTCACCCAAGGACCGGCCGCGCCGTCTACGCAAACATTTATGAAGGGGCGCGTTATCAAATGAGAAGCGGCATACGCGACAAGAGAAAGGAAGGCGACGAGTTTTCAATCCTAACTCACACTGCGTCCACAAGCTGTACTTGTCGGCGTCGTTCTTGCCGTAGGCGTCCTTCGACTGCCCGAACCTCGTCTCGCCGTTGGACCACACCTCACACCCGATGGTGGGATACTTCCAGTTCTCGTCGTCGGTTTTCTGGCAGGACTTCGCGACGGACGTCTTGGGCGTGGTGCCGTCTCCGAGGTACAGGGACAGGGCCTCGTCCTTGTATGCCTCGCACGCGGCCTCGTCGATGACCTCGGGTCGATCCTCTCCCGGATCGTTGACGACGTTGAAGCGGCAGCATTCCTGGGGCTTGTCGTGACCTCCGGGTCGGCACGGCATGACGGACACTTTCGATGCAAATGGAAGGTCAAGTAAGTGAGTCGTTTTGACGCGTCAAGGTTCAAGTCCGATCATCGAAAGTCTTTTCTCACCGTAGCCGAAATCGGGGGTAAGGTCGGCGCCTTTGGGCCAAACTGCGCTCCACTTCCTGATGTAAAACACGCTCAACCGTGAAGGCGTGACCATCAGCTTGTGCGTTGCATCTTCCGTCACGTCATAAAAGAGCTTATCGTTGAGGGAAATCTTCCTCGGGAGCTGCTTCGGCGTCAGAGAAGACAAAGAGTTTTGAATGTATTTCCACATCGGATTTCCTACGAAGAAGGCAGCGAGTAATCAATGATAAATGTGAGTTGATGAGAATGCTTGATACTTCTTTTGTACGAAGATGTTGAGAGTGAGTTGCTTACCCTCCATGGGGTCAAGATTGCCTATTAGGTTGATGAAAACAAGTTCGTGTGCGAGTGTATGAACAGGATATGTGAGAGAGATGTTGTAAACATATGACGAGCACTTGATAGAGACCTACCGTCCGAGTCGTATTCTTTCTTGTACAACATGTCGACAGCATTTGTCCCTCCCGCCATTTCAAGGAAGGTTGGGGCCCCTACGAGGTAGACGAAGGAAAGTATGTGAGTGTATTAGTATGCTTTGCGAGAGACACGTGCGACCATTTTGACAATCAAGTGATGAAGCATCTACGTACAATCGTGGATGAACACAAATGTATCCGTCTTGAGACCCTTCTGAACAAAAGATTCAGTCTTGCGACCCTTTGGCATAGCTTGGTTTATCAAGCCACCGGTAAGGAACTGAACTACCCTGTACCCTCCATCAAAGATTGATCTCTTGCCACCACGCAGAGGAAAGTTATTGTTGATAGACTGGGGGAAGATAGCTCCGCCGTTGTCAGAAGTAAAGAGAACTACAGTGTTCTCCCACTGACCACGATCCTTCAGAGCCTGCATTGTCTCTTCGAAGACATCATCGATGAAACGCATAGCATTTGCTGCAGACAAACGCATGTCGTCGTTGCTTGCAGGAGGCTACAATGCGAAGGTAATATATCATATCGTGAGATGAAGCATGGAGAATAGTACTGTTCAAAAATCCAGGATGAAGCTGACCTTTTCAGCACCCTCTTTGAAGTAATCTGGCAACTCCACGTTGGGATGACCTTCGTTGTATTTCAATGGGTAAGCGATGGGGCTATGCATGAGCTGGGTGGAGTGCATATGAAACAAGGGCTTCTCGTCGAAGTCGTGATTCAAAATGCCTATGAGTATTGAGCAGGAAAAATGATTAGGGATGTGATGAAATATATCATCGAAAGAAAACAATATCATTGTCAGTTTAGGCGAGAAGCTTGACTCACGACTCTTGGTGTAATCAAGGAGATCTTCGTCGATAAGCTTTGGCACGGTGCGTGGCTGGGAGTGGCAAGCGATGTCTTTCTCCTCCTCCGTGAGCTGGTCGAGCGACATGAAGTAGTCACATAGGTCGCTCTCGATTTCCGCGCCCTGGTCCCAGTACGCAGGGACAGACCTCGCGAGTGTTCCACCTCCTTCAATAGGGCAAATGAATGTGAGATGATGGTGACCCCAGTACAAGTACTGGTGAAACTATTCGATTTCCTTACCGTTGCCAGGAGGCCCTCTACAGCCAAAAGACAGCATTCCATCGCAGGCATCCGCGCTGTGTTCCGGGTAGGAACGTACTTCATCCTGTATCGTTGAAAGTGTTCGCGGTTGAAACGCGTTATGGAGTGAAAAGACAAGAAGGCCAAAGTGTTTAGTAAATACGATGTGAAAGACATTTAAGGCATTCAAACCATCTTCTCACGTAGCCTAAACCCATCGGAGAATTTGTCCAGGTTGCTCCTTGGAGTCCCCACTTTCCAGCATAACTAGTAGCATAGTCCTCTCCAATGCTTTGGGCATACTTCTTGAGAGCCTTCGGGAGGGTCGTGATTTCCGGTGGGAGGCCGCCTACGAAACCAGTTTCAGGGCCAAATGACCACACTGCCTGTGTAGCGTTTTCGTTGTAAGCAGCGAGGGTCCCTGCCTGGAACGCGGCACGAGATGGCCCGCACCCTGCGCGAATGTGGAAGTATTCATTAGCGAGTGAGAACATAACATACACATAAAACATACAGGAAAGTTTCGACGGTACTAACATGGCGTTGCGTATGCGCGGTCAACTTGAATGCCTTCGAGAGCATGCTTGTCGATACTGGGCGTGGAGATTTCCATATTTCCCTCAGGATTTGCATGATAGCCAACCTGGTTCCATCCTAGATCGTCGACCATGAAAACGAGGATGTTTGGCAAGGAGGAGCGGCGTTCTTTGGATTCGGAGGAGCTAGTCAGCTTGTCGTCGTTGGTAGGAGTCTATACAGTAGTCGAGAGACGCAGGGTCAGAGTGAATGGAACGAGAACAAAAAACTGTCGTGAAAGAGTAAACTTACCTGGGGCCCGCGAAGTTTGTGTGCGTCGACGCCATTGGAGGCGCCGACCAAAGCGAGGGCGGCAAGCACGGGCTTCATCAGAAATGGATACGGAACTATGCTGTATGTTATCTGTCTGGGCGTTATTGATTGATCGGATCAGAAAATAATGAGAGGAGTCCCTCCACAAAAAGTAGGTACAAATATTTATCACCATGAAGGCAGATAAGGATTCCAACGTAGAACATACAGGAGGTGTGCTGACTTTGCGTTGCTTTACTCCAACGTTCGATGTGTACGCCTCGGTCCTTTTGCTTTTTCGGACGCAACATCATCTGATCGATCCCAACATCGCATGTCTGTACAAATGTACGAGGCTCGTCTCTCTCTGATTATCTTTTGTGTTCACTCTAGATATTGATTCCAGCGTAGGATTTACTGGAGACTTGCCGCTTGAACGTGCCCTCCAAACCTTTTGGAGACGAAGAAGTCGGCAGTCGTCTCACGGAGGCACATTCAAAAGATGTTGATTCCGGCGTAGGATTTACTGGAGGCTTGCCTGGAGTTTGACACGCGGCAAAAAAGCGCTACTACTTGAGTCGTGCGCGCGGTGGACGTGCGGGAACTTTCTTCTTGCTTTTGCTTTCTCTTGCCTTTCGAAGTGACGCGTGGGGATGCGGGAACTGTGGTTGGTCTCCTGCCTTCGCTGGAAGTCGGAAGCCATCATTCCCGCAAAAGAGGGACTAAACATATCAGTTGCACCAAGCAGTGCCACGATGAATGGCGAGGAGGGGTGCTAACAGCACAACAAAAAATGCAGCCAAACTGCAAGCTTGAATGAGGCGAAACCGAAAGCAGGAGAATGCCACGATGGCATTGCTGAGCTTGTTACATACGAATATGTTCAATTCTTGAGCTTGGGTAGAAACCCCCAAAGCTTATGTAATACATGCTTCTTTGTGATGCACTCTACAGATATCGCTATGATTTTTTATCACTTTTGCCTTCTCTGCTCCTCTTGGGCTGCAGGGACTCCAATCTCTTGGCCTGGGAGATCTGTTGCATGATTTGTGGAAAGTCTTGGACGTTGGCGCGGACTGCCTTGAGACCTGCTGAGGCAGAGGCGGCGGCCTCCTCCTCCTCGCCACGGTCACCGGACATGGAGCTCTCGATGCTCGCTCTCCTCTTCACGGCACTAGCCGCTTTTCCTTCGCTACCAAAGTCGCTAGACGGCTGGCCTGATCTCGGCGTACATTTTCTCGTGATCCGAGCTTTCGCGGTCCCGAGCCCGGCCCATGAAGCCCTGCTCCTGGTCTCCGGCTACTCTCTCTCGGCTCCTCTTGGGACCCCGCCTCCGACCCAACGATATTCGCCAGAGTTCCTTTATCGCGAGGTGGAGCGACACCGGCTGGCTGTCGATGCGATGAGCTCTCATGAGGTACCTTGAAGCCGCCTCGTAATCTCCCAGGCGCATATGCGCGTAGCCCGTCCAGTACAAGGCGTTGAAGTTCGTCGAGTCAACTCGGAGGACATTCTCGCACGCCCGTATGACATCTAAGGCATATTATTGAAATGGCAGAGTAGAGTAGTATGACGGAACAGTTGGTCGTTGGCAATGTTGATAAGCAAGGAAGGAAGACAGAACACGAAAAGGAGATAATAATCGAACTACAAGTTTACCTTCCCACGCAGATTTCCTGAAGTGAAACAGCGCTTCCTGTTCCCAGCGTTGGATGTCAGACGCGTCTGATGATTCCTTCCTACTGTCACCATCCTTTAATGAGCTCCCTTTGGTCTCATCATATTGAGTAGTCTTCTTGATCGCCTTGTTGTCGCCAGAACTGATGTACACGTCCCCTTCCACAGATTTCCTAATAGCTTCAGCTTCAGGCTTCACGTCATTGCTCGCTTGGAGCTGTCTCTCGCCCACCCGTTCTTTCTTCTGAAACTCTTTAGCTGGAGGCGGTTCCATCTTATTGGGTCCGCTTGACGCTATGCTTAATTATTGTTTGACTTAGTTTCATCAGTTGAGGGCGACAGCAGTTTCCACCTCCTCTCACACTCTCACGGCAACAGTGAGTATAGAATCGTGATGATACCTCTCGCAGTGGCGATCATAAAGATGGTTTGTGTAGAGATTGCCACTTCCAGGTTAGCATCCTCCAGAAGCTCTGGCGTAACTGTGGTCGTCCCCACCGCAAGGGTTTTGGCATGCAGAGGAAACCTACCTCACTTTGGAAGGGAGCTTTTCTGGAGACAATCATCTCTAATGATAACGATGGATTATGTTTGCTTTCTCATTTGAGCCGCCCAGATAATGATTCCAACCTTATATGTACACGAGGTGTGCCCTTCCTTACCTACATTCTCAAGGATACTGCAAGCGCGAATTGAACATGATGACCTGTAGTGTTGAGGGCATGCCCTTTGTCCTGCCATTTGCTTTCTGTTCCAGGACATAGTGATTCCTACGTAGCATGCTGCTGAGGTGCGCCTTCTTTGAGTTCCTCTTTTTTGCACCTCGGCGCGGTGATGGAGAGTTGAGCAGAGTGGTTGGGAGCGCTTCTGACGATCTGACCATGTTGTAGCATGCCACACGGAGGTGTCTGGGGAAGTTCATCAGATCAAAATCATCTTCCATCAGAACAATCCACGATCAGAAAAGCCTGCCTTCCATTATAGAGAGTTTGGCAAGCTAAGACAGTACTGCATACTGCGGCTGCGAGAAAAGACAGGAATCATCAATAGTAATCAAAAACAATTTCATCATGGCGGCAGAACGGCTCGGGGGCAATGGATCAGACCTTTTCACGCCCCTCCTGATGCCCGAAGGCTGCGGGGACGATCCAACTGTCATCAAGACAACAGGAGCGGCGGAGGAAGGCGACAATGCGATCTGGCGCTCGCCCCTCCAAAAATGCTGGCACGAAGTATCCACCGCGGCCGAGGCGCGCGCCCGCTCCGCCCGAAGACGCAGCTCCGCGAGGCTTCGTCGTCGGAGGCTCAGCAGGATAAAGAGCCACGCGAGCACAATGTCGGCGGCGAGCGACGAGGCGACCCACAGGGCGGACAATCTGACCTCGCACGATAATAGAAGATCGTACAGATGGAGCGACACGGAAATCACCGACTACACGGAGATTACGGACTACGGACCCGACGAGTCCGACTTGGACATGGAGAGGGACGTGCCGAGGGAGGCATTGTCGGCGCAGGCATTTGGGAAGGCAGCCGCTGTTGCGCTTGCGACGGCTGCTGGCATCGTGGCGTACGTCGCGGCGGTGGTGTACTCGATAACTCTACCTGCGGTGTCGACCGCAGCCACGGTGACCGTCTGCGTGGCGGGAGGGTGGTCGATGCTGGTGGCCACGCCCATGGTCTGGGTCGGCGAGTGGAGGCTGACGCACATGCCTGGCAAGTTGTTGGGCTGGATCCTCGTGTTTTGTTTCTTGGGCCGGCATCGAATCATTTTGTCGGCACCTTCACGACATGCACCAGGAATTGTCTTCTATGTATCGCAGCAGCTTTTGATGGGTTTCGGCAGCCCTCATTTTTCTTTGTATGACCAATCTGACCATGTCTCTTGCTTGTCCATTTCGCTTCGCAGCACTCCGGAAAAGAATTAATGACATGCGGGAACTGGCGGAAAGGTTTCGAAGGGAGACAGAAATACTCATCATGATCGAGGCGAATCTGAGGGCTGATGTGGAGACGTGAGTTTCACAGGCTTTCTATTGAAGACTCCGTTACACATCGTACAGTGTGCACCTTTTAGTATTGAGGTTACTCAATTCTTGGATTCAACACCGATGTTTTGATTTCATTTGTTACAGCCTTCGAGTAGAAAGCGATGAGCTCGAAAGAGTTGTGAAACAGAACGGCGGGAACGTTGATGATTTCTTATCATTGGTTCACGAGAATCAGGTCATACTGCTTCAAATGAGGGTACGTGGGGTGCGGCCGCTCGAAATACGGTTCATTTTCTCTTCTCAAGATCTCATTCTCACCGAAACACATTTCGTGTATAAAATACCAGGAAAATATGCGTCGTGCTGTGCTCCAAGAGGTGGTGCGACTGGTGCTCCAATCCGACATTGACCGCGACGGCGTTATAAGCAGGAAGGAGGCGGACATACTTGCCAGGCGAATGTCGCTGAGCCTTGAAATATATGGCATGGTGTTCGACGAGCGGAAGTTTTACCGGGCCGTCGGACTGAGCCCGAGCATCGCAGGCGTCATGACTATCGTGAAGCGGCTGCTGCCCGACAAGCACGATAGGGTGTCTTCTTTTTATGACTGCGCCGTGAGCGATAGCAGCGAGGAGGAGGAAGACGAGGATGGACGGATTGACGATGACCTGTACGACATGTTCTACGTCCCAGTCGAGGATCAGCTGACCCGGGGAGATGCTGACGCGATATGCCTTTGCAAGAAGTACCTGGCCAAGAGGGGAGAGCAGCCAACTCTGATCTCAGTGTCGCCGGAGCTTGAGAGAAGTGTGGAAGGGTTGCGGTGTTCAGTCAGCGGCGGTAAGACGACTGGTGGAGTGCGACTGCTGTCTTTTCTAGAAACATAATGAACAATCATAGTATTTTGTCTTGTTGTATGTAGAGTGATTTGCATTTTCATTTACACCCCCCTTGATTCATATATCCAATGAACCGAAGAGTTTTCATGCCAAAAGTTTAGTGCAATCTTTTTGGAGTCCAGCCCCCCAAGCCTTTCCTGGGATAATTGGTAGTTCTCAAAAAGATGATAGTCATGGAACCATGATGCATGGCCTGAATAGCTCTCTTTCCCTGGCTTCGCCAGAGACGGATACTTTGTAATTCCACATAGGTAAATTCCAAAGTTAGGCCCTTTTACCTACTAAGCTCCACAGGAAGAAACTCAAAAAGAGGGCGCCCTCATTTTTCGAGCGGGTGAGCCTCCTTACTGGCCCCGTTTGGCCCCGGACGGCTCCAGATGACAGATGACCCGTCTGTCTCTCTAGAGATACATTGCGAAACCCCTGTTGGCCCCGCATGGCTCCGTTATTGGGGGCACCAATGCTGCTATTTTGCACATTTCAGGTTTCTTCCAGGCAAGTGCTATGGGCCAAAGAGGATGGTTGCATCATTCCCTGCGAGAATCAATATGAAGTTTCTCAAATACTTTGTAATCTACCTTTAAAACACAACGCGTCGCTGAGTCGGTGAGAATAAGACACGAGTACTTCTCGGGATTCCTACGTAGAAAATCACCGATTCCCATCGTAGCAAGTCACGCGTGATTTTTTCTTCCTTAGGGTTAGGGTTAAATCTAATAACTCTGATTGATATTGCCCATTTCCCCCCTTTGAGTACCGATAGTCATAATAATCATACGTCATTAGGTCTCAGGTGTCAATATTAACGAGAACCCTAAAAATGGCGGAAAAGATTCCAAAACAAAAGGAGCGAGCCTTCAAACGAAGCGCCTGAAACCTCCTTGATACTGTCCATCATCTAAGTGAGAACAACAGTGAGGCTGATACGTTGCATATCTCATTCACACCTCTCTGCTGTCGCCTTGGATAAACTACTAAATCATAAGGAAGAGCCTCAGATACTGGTCCTTAGATACAGTCAGCATAAAGTAAGGCTAATCCGACCATCATCTAAGTGAGAACAACAGTGAGGCTGATACGTTGCATATATCAGCATTCACTGTTTTCTGCTGTCACCTTGGATAAACTAAATAATCATAAGGGAGAGCCTCAGATACCGGTCCTTAGATACAGTCAGCGAAAAGTAAGGCTAATCCGATGTCAGATTGCACAAGATATTACAGTATTCTCTCTAGAGAAGCGACGAGTACCGAGCTTCAGCTAGTTCCACATAAATTGCGAAGTTGTTAGGCACAACGTCATCATTCCCTCCTAAGTACCTGCAAGCTCCACAGGAAGAACATGGTCTCGAGCGAGCATGCACGGTATTGCACCGTAGAACGGAAGGAGGAGACGCGATGACCGGATCCGAGGCCGACAGCAGCTAGGCGGATGGCAAAGCCCATGCCTGCTGAGGGTCAATACTCGAGCTACAAACAAGGCATGTTGCATCAATATATGATGTCAAACATTAAAGAGAGCAATATTCTACTCGATATCTTAAATCAAAACAGTACACAATAGTACACAGTAGTCCATGACATGCATGTCATGCCTATCACACTTATATCGATCCCATGTCCAATCGTTCCAAAGGACGTGGGTCACTGACATGATGCTGGAATTCTAACAATGAATCCCAGAAGCAATCCCATCTCGCCTTTGTCTAGGTAACTCTAACTGAATTTTGAGATGTAATTGAAGGGTTGATTTTGTGGCACAAATCAACCCACGACGATGATTCCATAGACCGTAGAGGAATCGGTAACATAAAAAAACAGGATGACACGTGTTAGTGTCCAAAACAGTCACCTTTTGTGAGGCTCACTTGAGCTCACTCAACAGCGGGGAGTGACAAGAACCGCCGTGCACACCAAGAAGACTCAGAAGCAGAGGTCACATGCCGCACTT
This sequence comes from Thalassiosira allenii, assembly GCA_036939655.1. Lineage (NCBI taxonomy): Eukaryota > Bacillariophyta > Thalassiosirophyceae > Thalassiosirales > Thalassiosiraceae > Thalassiosira > Thalassiosira allenii. The sequence goes on along the minus strand of JALLOV010000044.1, from coordinate 3,414 downwards.
CACATTTTGCGGGCAGTCAATGTATGTACAGAGAGCAAAGAGAAGCATGAAATGGAGGGAGCAATATACCAAGTCACGTGCAAATGTTGTGTTGGAGCCTATAATCTGGAAAAACTCATAACATTCTCGAAGAGCAAATTCAGAGACACTTATGGTATGTTGGGAGAAGATCCTTGATAAGCGGAAGGCAGAAGAAAGAAGAAGGGAGGCTGGACAGCCGCTGCTTGAGGGCACATTGCTCATTCCGTCACCTAGCCAAACTGGAGGCAGCAATAACACACCCTTGACAACAAGGCCTAGCGCCAGATTGAAGATCCAACAAACCCCATCCACAGCTACCTACATCCCAGACAAACATATCAGGAATGAGTTACCTTGCTTGCATTCCTCTTCTCCCATCTTGTGGGAAAACAACCTCTGCCCATGATTCCAGGCAAACCAAACCTGCAATCCTGAAGACAGAAACCCTAGAGACTCAATCCTCCCTGAGAGAATCACCAGGCAACCAACATCTGCATCACCAGGCAACCAACATCTGCAACTCAATCTAGATAACCACCTTTTGAGCTTTTTGGACCCGCTTGGAGGGCCCGCTCAGCAAGCCCGTAGCCCGTTTGGTAGCTGATTGTCCCTTCGCACAATTAATGGAATTGCTCATAATCTCTTCAATCAAAACACGATCAAAATTGGTTTGAGCTTGCCAATCTGATTTGAAACCAGGTGGGCAAGCTCCATCCACCCGCTTCAGATCACCCGCCTTTAACAATAATTTATCCTTTAGATATTTCGATTTACCTAGATGGGAATAGTAGTATGATGTAGATTGGACAAAATCTAATCATAGGATGTTTCTTTAGTCAATCATGTCTGAGGCCGGTGGTCTTGGATGGCTTTGTGTGGTTTCCTCAAAAGGTGGGCATCTTCACTTCACCTCAGGAAAGCTTTGGGTGGTGCGCCTTTGTCTGAAGCGGGAGCAAAAAGGAAAGAAGACCACACATCCTCCCATTGCACTTCCCACCAACATACCCACCAAAGGACCACTTCCTCCTCTGTACGCTCTGTGGTAACTGCCGTAGGTAGTTTAATCCTATGTACACGATGGCTAAATTTCCCATAGCAGTTTCAGCTACTCAGAGAAAAGATCATCTGAGTACATCACAGGTAACCTGTGAACCAGCCATGTTTTCAAGAAGACCCAATGGGTCCCTAGAGATTCACACTGACGTTACCAACTCAGCTGACAATTTTGCTCCACTGTAGCCAGAATTGGGGATGTCAAGTGTGCGTGGGTAGCAGCATATCTATTTTTGTCCCCAACACTCCAGGAGGGACCAACCTAACTGCACTCATTACACATATACTGTTAGTGTTAGGCATTGTAACATGGAAGTAAATCAATTCATGGCCAACCAAGGGGTCATGGCCACCAGAGATGACACTAAACTCAGTTTTTGACTAGATCCGCTTTCTGGCACGGGGTGCAGATATGGGGGTGTGCGCACAGGGTCTATGTGTTTGATGCATCTACTAGCAAATAAGGGGGGGGGCTTGCCCCCCTCCAAGAGAGCAATTTTGTCAAAATGAATGTATGAATTGCCACACTTTATTTTGGATATCGCAACATGGTTTTCGGTCAATTCGTGCATTTCCCCCAAATTGTGCCTAATATTACGTTTTCTACAGGACTGACATTGGGAAGCATGGTATTAAATGCCCATTAGAGATAAGGTACCCACATCTGAAAAGTAGCTAAGCCCACTTTCAGCTGCCTCTGGTGGGCACTGAAGAACATTTTCACACAATATTTTTATCACATTTTTTTCTTCATAAAATAATACTATAATTTACCCAGAGGGTATGTCTTCAATCCTAGTATGCGACACACATACTAGACGCTGGCCTGCCAGCATCTTTATCGTCTGACATTGATGCCTAGAACAAAAAAATGAATTCTGAGCAAATGTGTACTGTTCCTTTCTAGGGCACTACTTATATTTTCTACAGCACCTCACTGTGACACCTACCTACACAGCTGTAGAAAAACTTCGGTTCATAAAAATAAGTTTTACACACTCTACTGTGCGAGTATAGTACCGATATGGTCCTACGTGGGACTCTTGATAGTTAAGTTCCTGATTTTTTGGTCATTTTTTTAATATTACTTTGCCCTATGGCGCCTCTATTGGCTATCGGTAATAATAACTTTTGGAAAATCTGTCTTTGTACCAGAGAAGTCTATGTACATGATGGCTACATTTTTCTGTAGCGATTTCAGCTACGCATAGTTTTTAGCCTTTCAGAGTAATACTTGAAATCGAGATCAAATCAAGCAGGTGAAGACAGGAGGTTCGAGAAATGATCAGCTGAATTCAACATTCCAACTTGACAGCTATGCAGTCGAGTAGTGGGTAGCACGCCAGTTTGCGGCTACAATGCAAACAACCATGCTTGCACATTCGTATGTTTTTACGAACAGCACTCCCAGGTACTGAATCACTAAATCTTTCGACTCATTCATCTATTTGGACTAGGACCAAGGCATGAAATGATCAATTGCGGTGACTTCGGGTCAGGACCCGGGTCGGCCCCCCCCGCTCACATCTGGAGCGATCTAGTGCCCCCCTCCCCCGAAACAGGGAAGCAGCAGTCGTTTTGACTAAGCAGGAGGCAATACTGAAATGATAGTCTGAGCCCGATGGTTCAGACGTGAGTCCGATGCCTCTTTCACGTAGTGAAGATTGACCTAAATATTTCAGTTGAATCATTATAGTTTTCAGCCCTTTGTGTTGGAAGAACGAACACATCTCAGCAAAGGGCCATAGGTAGACAGGCGCTCACAATCAGAAGAACCTATCGTCAAGTTACATGGGCTTTGATCAATAAAAATACACCCGTTGCCTACCTTCCTGCGGCCGTCAAAGTGGAAGCTCCAAAAAATTAGCCCCGAATTAGCCCTCGGGTACAAGGTGTTAAAGATTTATTGTCTGAGAAAAAGTTCAGAATCAGTCTACACATTCTGTCACAATGTCTTCATTCTGGCTCCAACATGACCAAAACCGGGCCAAAACAAGCATTTTTTGGCCATTTTCCCACGTTTTCCTGCCTAACATCAGCCATAATCGTTTCTCTCTCTATATATAGCCTAGGTAGTATGTAAAAAGAGAGCACATGTCTTGCGGACAGAAACAGCAAAGAGATTCACTGTCCGTGTTCTGACACACATATTGTACCTGATGTTGGTAGGTATTGAGGCAATGTTGGGTTTGCATCTTCATCCCGATCGAGACACATGTCCCACTGTGTCCAACTCTACCGGTTGGCACGTGTGTCAAGGCCCGGCTACACAGCAGATTAACCCCAAGATTTCGATTAGCCCAAGCAAGCTGGCCAAAGTTGTTTTGGTAAAACTTTTTC
>JALLOV010000043.1:0-16587 GCA_036939655.1 Thalassiosira allenii | reverse complement strand
TTATCACTGACACCAACTGTGCCACCACAATGTATTCGCTAGTGTACATGGGTGCAGGTGCCTTTGCTGTGAAGACTTTCCTTGGGTAAGACCTCGAGTGCAGATGCTCAGCTGGAAGTGGCAGCAGAGCAATGGCAGAGAAATCAATCAAACAAAGATGGATCATCACAATTGGATGAAGAATAAACCACTATTGCTGCCACAATTTTGTTTGCCCGACCTTGTTAGATTGATAATATCATTGAGTCTATTGAAAGCCCAATTTTCTCCTCACTCTCTTCTTCAGCATTCCATTCCCTATTGAGTCGTCGAAAGAGAAATACTTTTCTATCGTGCTTTCGCCATTAGCGAGGATAGGCTCGTCCAGCATTTGTTTGTATGCATCCGGATTTTCCTCCAAATATCGGATACGATCAAGAGCTTCTTGAGGGTTGTTGATATCATAGTAAATGAAAGCCTTGGGATTGAAGAGAGTGTCAAAGCTTTGCGTGAGCGTACTATGTTGCAAATCGAAGAGCATAACCACCAAGCATTCTTGTCAAAAACTCACCTTCGGGTTGAATATATCAAATATTTGTGTTGTCCCATAGTAAATTGGAACCGTCCCTGCCATGAAGCCATCAACAATCCTTTCAGTAATAAACCCTGGAATATTTACGTCTTCCATCAATAACATGAATCTGAAGTCTTGGAACATGACTCTATTGAAATAATTGCTCATGCGGCTCAAATCCTCCGGGACAATGACTGTTGACGGCCGCTTGTCATCAGTATAAGGTTGGCAACGAGAAGGTCTCGACGGATCGGCGACAATCGGGACAACCTCCAAATTACCTTGGCAGTTACCCAAGGCGTGCATCGGCCCCAAGGTAGAGAGCATGTGTGCCGCCATTTCGCGGTACGCCACGTAATGCGAGTTGACGTACAGCAAGAAGTGTTTTCCCGTATTTTTCGGCCTCGCTGCGGGAACGAAAAGTTTCTCCACCGTTGGCCTATCAATCTCGCCGTGTGATCCTAAACCCTTTACCAGAACCCTGGGACAAATCGTTGAAAGCATTTAGACTTTGTACGAAAATAAACAACATGAACGGCATATCTTCTTTTTGCAGATTGGGCTCGCTCACCACCATTTCATCATGGCATAGGGAAGTTGAATACTGTGCGGTCCGTCTTCGTGTGCGCCAATCACAAATACATTGTCAGCTGGTGGTGCATACTTGCCGTAGGCACTGTAACCGTGAGTTGGGTGCTGTTTGAAAGACATCGGTGAATAACAATTTAATGATCATATGGGCGACGCAGCAGACAACAACGAATAGTCAACTCACATTAATATGAAGCTGGATACCGGGAAAAAGAAGCACATCCACATCGCAATACTGGTGCATGTGATGCACAAGGAAGTCGTTCGGTGTTGCGTCATTGATCGAGCTTGCTGTCAATGGAATGGCCATGCCTGCCCTTTCCGCATCCTCCTCCTGGGAGGGGACGGCGCCGACTATCTCGGGGAAGAAAGCATTGGCCAGGAAAATGCCCAGGATTGAGAAGACGCGGTTCGCGCCGCTGCCCGTGCTTCCGCAGTAGAAAAGACGCCTCGATACCTTCGGATCATTGGCAACAACGTTATCATTCGTCTGCTCTGCATTTGCGCTGGTAAGCCCTCCACCGCGAACGCCGAATTTCGGATCCACGGCATCGGACGGCTTGTCCTTCATCGCTTCCACGACGGTCGCCATCTCTTTCAGCCTCGCTACCGCGCCTTTCGCATCCATCCGCACTGGATTCTCCAAAGAGCCGAAGAAGTTCGCGAAGCGTTGCTGAAACCTTTCCGTCAGGTGTTGTGCGAGCGTTTTCAGCTCCTTGTTGTTGTCGTATCGTTGTTCTTCGGGACCGACGCACAGCACGTTGTCGTAGTCGCAGACCTCCTCGTTGATTTGCTGGTCTGCATCCGTCCCGCTTTTGGACAGTACGAAGAACACTTCGTCGAAGCCAGGCTTGAATATCTTATACAAACCGATGAGGTTCATTTCGTTGGTCTGCGTCACGACAGTATCCGTTATCCGCACCTCTTTTTCGTTTTGGTACAGCGCCATCGTGGGAGCGGTAACGAGCTTCGTGTACATCGCCTCCGGTTCGAACAGCCCGTACAACCAATTGGTGACGACGGGCGACTCGGTACCCGGCGGGCACACGTGAAACACGTGAAACTGATGCCTGTGCGGCGATCCCCCCGACGCTCTCGTTTGAGACTCTGAAGCGTCGGCATCGCTTTTTACGAACTCCAAGATCTCCTCGCGGTATTGCACCAGTATCCGATGCAGGTGCTGGGAGTGCGTGTAAAGGTCCTCCGAGAGCTTGAGCAGCACCTTCGCCATGACCTTATATTGTTCGATAGTGAACGGCCTGTCGGCGGGCTCCCCGCTGAGCGAGGAAGGATGAGGGATGATGTAACTGTCGAGCCTGCGATTTTCCGTTTCAGCGATTGTGACCGTCAACTGCCGCCCCCCGGCCCTGAGATTTGCATCCGAAGGCACCCCGTCCTCCTCCGCATCTTCTTCGGCCGCGCCGTCTCCGTTCTTGAAGATCAGTTCCCAGACGCAGTGGACGTCGTCCAGCTCCACGGTGGTGACGTCCGGTATCCCGGCCAAAAACTCCGTCAGGCTCCTCGCCGCCGCGCTCCCCGCCTTGTCGTCCATCAATTCCTCGTGGGACACGATGAACCTCCGCTCGTGTCCGTACCTCTCCATCCAGTAATGGATGAACTCGCTGTACGACGCCAGCTGGCTGTCGAACATCCTGTCCCTCCAGGACGCCCACTCCTGCAGCGAGGCCGCGCCCTCCTTGAACTCCGGCTGCTCGGGCTGAAAGTTCACGGGAAGGTGCTTCTGGGAGGCGTACAGCTCGTCGAATAAACTCGCCAAGGCGTGCATCGGATTCCGTATCAGCATTATCACTCGCATTACGTCCCGATCCCACGGTACCAGCATCCCGGACTTGTGCGGGTACTTGGTCTGCACCGCCACGACGCCCTCCTTGGGTGCTTCCTCGTGCTCTCCCTGCATCCGCAGGCCCGTGAGGGCCTTGATCAGCCGACGAGTTATGCGAGATCCGGATCCGGGGTAGGTCGCCAGGTACGTGGGCTGTATTGGATTCTCGGGCATGTGCTTTTTTGCGGCGGGAGCCGATTTGCAGCTGTTCAGGGCGCCGAACATCGACGAAAGGGATAAAGACCTTCGCTGCATGATCTGAGTAGAATCTTTCGACTCGAGGAGCCCTTCGCCTTTACTTTCAGGCACATGTTGCAAACCATTGCTGAGGGCGTGCCCGTTCTGAGGGTGGATTCCATCATCCCTATCTTTTGGTGTCTGTGACATGAGCACCAGACAAAGGATTGAAGCGCACACCAACGCCGCAGATAAGTAGGAAATGATGTGCATCTTCCTGTCTCTTTCCAGCGTTGCCTCGTCTCGGGGCTTCTTTTCCATTGGAACCTTGTGCTGCATGATTTGAGTCATTTCGATAGACATCAACGTGAGAGTGAACCTCTGCCTCTGCCTCTCTGGACTGGAGATATCTCTGGACTGGCCGCTACGTCGCCCTCGAAGCCGCTTCCTTGTATTCAGCACGATGATGATGCAGCGCACGCCCCTTGTTTCTCTTCACCCTCAGAGCCCATTGCTCGAGGAGCGAGGAGGCATGATGTTTTGCCACTTACTCTGACCTGAACCTGAACCACCGAGATGATGCCCCTAGGAAAGTCCGATAAGCTATTCACAAAATGAAAATAATAATGATATCGTGATTACTAAGGTATGTCTTGATAGCTACATAGTGAAGATTCAAATGAATGGCGGGAAAATAGAAATATTGCACACATAATATTTTTATTTACGCAGCTCTTATCCCCGGAGGCTTTGGGGGGATAGGGCTCGCGCACAAAACGTCTACGTATTATGATCATGATTAGCCCCGCAATTCCTCGCCCTGCCCTCCATTTTGCCCGTACGCGACGACGGTCGGTGGGTGCACCAAGGTGCACCACCACCACAGCAACAGCAACGCAACGGCGGGCGGAAGCAAGCAAGCGGACAAAGGAAGTACATAGAAGCCATGCCGCCGCCGTCGCTGGAGGCGGCCGTCCGGCTGTACGAGCGGGACGGGGACGCCGCGGCGTCGCTGGAGGCGTGCCGAAAGATCTGGGGCGCCGAGAAGAAGAGCGGCGGCGACGGAGACGACGACGAGGAAGGGATGGTCCCGACGTCGAGGCGGCACAACCGCGCGGTGCTCGAGCACCTGGGGCGGGGCCGCGCGCGCCGCCGCCCGGCCTCGTTCGGGGAGGGCGAGGGAACGGATCCTCCTTCCGCCTCGACGTCGCATTCGTGCACGAAAAGCGTCGACGGCGGCGCCGCCGAGAACGATGAACAGTCGAGGGAGGGCGAGGACTTGGCTCGAATGTTGGAGTCCGTCCTCTACATGCCCGAGCCGTCGCCGAAGGAAAGCCGGACGTCCGACGGCAGCCGGGAAAAGACCCCCGCCGGGGAGGCGGACGAGGAAGGGCCGTCCGAGGACGACGGGCCCGAGCGGCTGCGGCGGCTGGGGCCGTACAACCGGCTCGCGGGGCTGTACAACCTCTGCCTGACGCAGTACGCCTCCGGGAAGCACCGGGAGGCGCTCGGCGAGATCGTGGGACACTTCCTCCTGGCCGTGAAGTGCATCAGGGTGGATTCCGACGGGGTCAAGGTGATCGATCCCTTTGCAACTGACGATAATGTCGTTCCGGCAGAAGAAGCCGGGGACCGGGACAAGAGGGAGCGGGCCGTGGGGTTCCTATACGTGCTGACGCGCATCGCGTTCCTCGTTCTGGACTGCCACCTGGCGTTGCACGGGGGGAACGGGCTGGGGATCGAGCCGACGATCGTCGACGAGGACCTCGGCGGAGTCAGGGTGGAGGAGATCCTGACCTGGGTGGAGAAGAATGCACTATTCTTAACTTCTCCCAAGGCCGGCGAAGCGATCGACAGCAGCGTCTTGGAGAGGTACGAGTCGTTTACACATGATGAGCTGAAGTTCAGGCTGCACCTCTACCGGTCCAGGATGCTGTTCGCGGGCACCAAGAATGATGGCAGTGGTGCCGAAGATCGCAACAACGATCTGGAGAGCAGGACCCGCATATCAAGGAAGGAGCTGAAGAACGCCATGGACATTTACCAGAACAGGCTTTGCGTCGCCGAGGAGGAAGGGGGCAAGGAGCAGGGAAAGAAGGGGAGGCACTCCAAGCACCAGGGGGATAGCAAGGGCGGGAGCGGCAGCGCCGGGGCTGGAAACGAAGGCGGGAGCAAGGGCCGGGCGTCGTCGGCCAAGAGGAGGAGCCACCACCAGGACGTGTCCGAGACTACCAGCGTGACCAGCATGGCCGGAGGAAGTTTAGTCACCTCCACGTCCGAGGCGCCCTGGGGTGAGGGGAAGGGAGGATCGGGCGTGACGAAGGCCACGTTCGAGGGAATACCTGGCAAGAGCTCCGCTCAACAACAGCAGCAGCAAACTCGTGCGGCGACGGCCCCGGCCAAGGTGAAGAAGGAAACGCCCGCCCTGCAGGTCCGGCACGAGTCCGTGCTGTACCTGAAGGCGAACCTCGAGTACCTGAGGGGGAACGCGTCCAAGTCCCTGAAGCTCTGCGCCGAGGCCCGGTCCGCGGGGAAGAAGAGTCGAGCCGGGCGCGACGTTGAAAAGGGAGGAGCTCACGATAACGTCAAGGAAACGGGACAATCGGGGGAAGCCGGTCGTGACTCAGATGCCAACGAGCCGGACGACGAGGCAAAAATGGCGGGCGACTACGACGAGGCGATCTACTACAACAACATGGCGCTGCTGCACCAGTCGGCCGGGAAGGTCCACCTGGCCCTGCGTTACTACTCGTACGCGCTGTCGTACGTCGAGCGAACGGTCGGAGACGGCGGCTCCGGCGCCGCCCCTCCCCTCTTCTGGTCCGACGGCGTGGCACGTCCGGACGTGACCGCCGAGATCCTAAACAACGCGTCGCTGTGCGCGCTCCAGGCGCGGGACTTCGTCGGTGCCTACGGGTGCATGGCCCGGTGCCTGGAGATGTCCCCGGGGGTGTTCGGCAGGAGGGCTCGGTGCTGGCTGCGCCTGGCGCAGAGCTGCATCGGTAAGTTGATATTAGTGGTCCCTTCATATGAGTGTTGCTCAACTCCTAACAAACGTTGGCCCTGTACAGGCATTCATGCCAAGATTCAGCAAACGTCCGATTCCAGAGAAACGAGCAACACTTTGGATAAAGATAGGTTCCAGTTGGGCAGCAAGGAGGACATCGATCGAGCCTCGACGGATCCGCTCCCGAGGGCGTCGCTTTACCTTCTTCGGGCGCTCCATCTCAGCGCTGGTAATGTCGATTATGACGATTCCGTTTTGGACGAGGTCATCCCCTCGTTGAAAGAGGGAGCCGACGTGGATTGTTACGAGTCGGCGCTCCTCTCGCTGGCGTACGTCAGGCTGCAGCGGAACGATCCGGCGGGCGCCCTCGAGGTCGCCGGGAGGATTCGCGCACCCGACGGCGGAGGCGAGGGATCGCGGACGCGGATGCGGGAAATGGCCCAGGTTTACATCGATCAGGCGACTGCTCTGGCCGGCGAAACGGGTGGGTAGTCACCTCTTGCTTACATATACTGATTACTAAAGGAAGTTGATAGACTGTTTCTTCGCTCCTGTGCTTATCAAACGCATCTCATAGCCGATTTACTTCGTATCTGACATATTTGGCTTAAGCCTATGTCATCTTTGGGCTGTCTTAGTCTGAAACATGGCAGCGCCGGGCACATCTTGCGCAAACAACCAACAGCAATTAAACAATAGAGAGTTTACTCTGAAGACCAAAGTTTTCATTGATGGCTTATAATAATAATATCTTACGAATTTAACCCTAACAAACTAAAACATAGAGAATACACGGGGTATTTTCGACTGCCATGGTTTACAACACAGCACGGACGCAAACAAAGGGCAACAGAGAGTGATCTCCTTGGCACAGGGGGCCAGAAAGAGGTTAAGTGTGTAACCACCAACACCTGAGGCCTAGCAGAGCTGGCAATACCGACGCTCGCTTTACCTGGCTATGCCCTCTCAGTCCGGCTTGCGCATCCTTTTATTGCTCGGATGCAAAAACTCGATACTGGACGGATGTGGACGTCGTCTACCTGGAGGTGGACGCAGACCGAGCTCTTCTCGAATCTGCCCCTCTAGGGCGGCCGTCTCGATCTTTGGGCGTTTCTTCCGAAGAGGCTTGCCTCGTCGTCGTTCAATTATGCGACGGCGCGTACGCAAGTGAGCCTGGCGTCGGCCAGCTCTGCGCGCCGCCTTCATTGCCCGAACCCAGTATGATTGTTTTTCAAAGGATGAGTTGTAAAGGTAATCGAAGTCCATCTCCAGCAGAAATTGACTCTCTGCTGGGATATGGTCAGGATGAGTGTCCACTAGCGTCTCAATCTCGATCAAGACCTCGCGGCGTGCTTTGAGCCGCAGATATCCCCTGGAGCGGTCATGAAGCACGAAGTTGCGGAATATCCACTGAGAATGTGAGATGTGGAGGAGGTGTGAGACAAAATGCTTCATCCAGTCTCGGCCGTTCATGCGGCAGGGTGAGAGCGAGCAGTAAGCGAGTTGAATCTCCGCTATCTCATTGGAGACCTTCCCGTGAAGGAACTCCGTCCAGCCGATTATGTCCTGGCTTGCGCCAGCGCGCTGGAGATTGGCTGACATTGGCCCCATGTCGACGAACAGTTTCCGTCCGCGGAAGAGGAGATATTTCGGGATCCAGAAGGCCAGCTCTGGGTCAGTGCGGTCGTCTTCCAGGAGCCACTTCTCCAGAAGCTCCACGCTCTCCTTGAACAGCTGTGTCCGTCCTTCGTCCGGGCAACGATTGAGGTGGTCTGACGTTTCCACGACCTGCTGACAGTTTGGACATTTGTCATCGAGCAGATCTTGGATGCGGGCCATGTTCTTGCGTGTGGCGCACCAGCCAGAGGCCTGTTTGGATAGCCAGAGCCCGTAGCGATCTGGCTTGTTGGCGAGCGTAAGTTCGATGGCCCACCAGCAGACCTGGTTGAACCGGTGATGCGACCAGCCCAGGCCACCCTTGCTTTTGAGGGCAGTGTAAAACGCGCGGGCTTCCACCTCACCAAGACAGAAGCGGACCTCCTTCGCGACGTCTGTGGTGCACTTGACATCGTCTATGAAGACGGCCGCCTTTTCCAGCGGGAGAAGCTGCTTCCCACGAGATGGGAGACGCCGCCCTTGCATGCTCCGAGCGACAGCGCTCTTAGCAAGCCCATCGCACTTGACATTGAGTTGCTCGGACAGTGTCAGCTGGTTCCACAGCTTGACTCGGTCCTGATGGGAGTCGACATGCTCGTACTCAAACTTGAGCTTTTGATTCGTTTTGAGGGTGCGGATGGCGCGCAGGAGATCTGCCTGTTTGGCCCCAGTTTTGATGCGTTTCCGACGCCGGCTAGACTGATTGAGAGCTGAAATATTGTCACAGCATAGCCTCCCAAGAGCCTTGTCCAGCTGATAAAACTCGACGAGCGCGAGAGCCAGCGTGTGAAGAGCCACTAGTCCGAGCAGCTCGCCGCGGTAGGCACTGGCACTGGGAGATATCTCGAAAAAGGATCCCTTTAGAACCTTCTTGGCTTTTCGGCAACAGATTGCCCACCCAGCGCCGCTAATGGTTGGCGCTCGCTTGCGATCAAAGGAACCGTCCGTGACCCAGACTGCCGTGCCGTTTTTGATAGCTTCAACCAGCCAGCTGATATCCTGACACTCGTCCTCAATGTGATCCCACATCCACTCGCCCCCCCAGCTACGCAGAAAAGTCCAGAAGTCATGAGGTTGTGTGGGACAGACGCCCAGAGGCGGCCCGGTTTCTCGAAGCACGACGACGCCAGTGGGGTGCTCGGCCACAGAGGCAGGAAGGCCTCCTGGAAGGCGCAATCCCTCTGATCGAACGTAGCGGAAATGCTGACCGCTGCGAGTTGCTGTTGCAGATGAGGCGCGCAGGTAAATCTCCACGGAGGTGTCGGTGACTCGTTCTAGGCAGTCCGACTCTCTGTTATGGAACCACTCCCACTTGCGGTGGGAGGGAGCTACCCACCTCCCCAAGGGACGATGAAGGACAAAACCTGTATCCGTGTAGGCTGCCCAGAATTCCAGCCATTCAGCCCAGTCGTTGGCGGTAGGAACCTCACGAGGAAATGTGAACCGTGAGCGGCTGGGATCGTCGGCAGGGCGCGGAAGGAGCAGGCGGTGATCGATCTGACGTCCATTTGCTGTGACAATGTCAGACAGAAACAATGCCTCAGACCTCACTCGACACCGACTGAGCCGCACAAGCTCGTCGCCTCTCTTCCCAGACTCTAAGAGAATGTCCAAGATCATCCTATCATTCTCTCGTGGTAGCTCCAAGTCAGGATAGTCCAAGTGAATCTGGAACCGGTAGGCCCAGAGCCTCTCCCAAAATGTTTTGAACCAGCAGGGGGTTGCAAGGACGTGAAGGAGTGGGTAGGAGCCCAACAGAGGATTGCCCCTTGTGCCAACCTCTAGCTGCAAAGCCTCAAGCGACGCCCGAAACTTGTGCCCAAGAGTGGAGGGCACCCCAAAATGCTGGACAACCATATTCAGCCAACATATCATCTGCTCAATGGGGAAGCTCAAGAGCCCCACTCCGCCAAATGCCCGTGGCAGAGTGCGCCAGCCGCGTTTGATGTTCCTATTGACCCCCAGGAATGGAAGCATCTCCCTCTCCTCTTTGCGCAGGAGCTCCTTGGCTGTGGCCAAAGGAGTGGCAAGGGTTGCTAGTCCATAGCGCAGACCTGGCCAGAGTTTGAAACGATAAGAAACCCACGCGAACTTTGTTGGAAGATGGCCATTTTTGGTCCGATTGGTCCAAGTATGAACCTTCTTCAGAGTCTTCTCCACCAGATGCTTTGAGTCGTCGCCAGCTGGGCACGACCACACGCCAAGCATTTCCCGTGGCTCATGCACACTGAGCTGTTTGATTGGCACCAGGGAGTCGTCGGGCAGAGGGATACTTAGCTCCGAGTTGACCATCGCCGCGTAGTCCCAGACTCCAAACTCGCACTCGTAGTCAATCATGTACCAGTAGCATTTCTCAGGCTTGAACGCTCCTCCAGTTGAGCACAGCAGGTGTCCCCAGAGTAGCAGCGACTCCTGCATTTCAAAGAAGACGTCCCTTGAGTCCTTCAGCTCTGGAAGGTAGACAAACAAGTCAGTGTCGTCCACAAATATAGTGCCGAGACATTCGATCAGCACAGCAGACATAGGCGAGAGAATTTTAGCTCCAAACCCCTTTCGTTTGTAGCAGTGCATCAGAACAGAGGCAAGCATCGTCCAGCACGCTGGAGCCGCGCCATTCCCCTGACAAAGCCCTTGGAGGGGCAGCAGACCGCGCAAGAGGCGCCCTGGACCCCCCATGAAGGTGTTGGAGTCGCCCCTGCCTGTCCGCTGGTAAAACTTCATCACCTGAATCGGGTAGAGCAGCGCGACGATTGCTCCCATCCAGCCAGTGATTGCAAGAAGGAGAAGGGACATGAGTGTGTGAATTATCCGATCGTAGCAATTGGCTGCATCCGCTGATGTTGAGGCCATTGGATGGCGCAATTGGCGCGAGATGTCCATGGTCAAGCGGTTGTCCATCTTGGCATCCTCTGCCGTGCTCTCCTTCTGGCTGTACTGCTCCTCGGGGACGTAGCCAAGCTCGTAGAGCGCGTTGAGTGCTTCGTACCCGAAGGCCCACTTATTGAAATAGTTGTAGTCACCTTCCATGAGCAAGATGGCGCGAAGCTTATTCACTAGTGCGACGCCCGCGATCTTCTCCAGCATGCACTGAAGACCAGTGCCCCATCGTGAGGGGGGGCAGCCGCTGCGCGCGATGACCGTAATTTTCTGGGACAGGAAGTTTGTGATGATGTCAGATTGGCAGGAGGCACGATAGTGCCCAAAGTGAACTGTGCTCGCAGCAGATGACGTCTTCTCATTGACCTGGCGCCAGAAGTAACGAAATTGTTCTGGCAGGATGACAAACTTCTGCCCAGACTCATTGTGCAGCTCCATCCCCAGGCGGCTGATCTCTTCAAGGACCAAAGCAGTCGTATCGTCGACATCATCTGGGATCGAAGCCTCTCCGCCAAGAAGCTCAGTTGCAAACTCCGTATCCGAAAGGTAGCCAAGCTTCTCCTGCAGGCTGGAAGTTGTGATCTTGGCGCTGTGGGCCAAAAGGAAGCGTTTCTCAGTCACCTCCTGGATCTCAGTGTTCATCATCTCTTTTTCTGTCAGGTTGACGACCTTCCCGTCGACCATCTTCTGCACGTGAGGCGTGGCGCCCAGCCTGGGATCGTCGGTGGCCTTGTTGATCACGTACCACATGATTCGGCCCTCTTCCTGCTCGATGATTTGCTTGATCGCTTTGAACTTCTTCCGATCCTTTGCTTCGTCGGCGCGAATAAGACATTTCCGATGCATGACCCTGCGTAGGCCCTTCGATTGCTTCTTGAGCTGAAGCATTCGCTGCTTGCACATCCGAACGCCATCTTCACACTGGCGAAGGGTGAGAGAGCGAGGATTTGGGATCTCAGCAGCGACTGCGTAGCGGATCATGTTGCTTGGCTGCTTTGTTTCTCCCTTAAGTCGGCGAATCAAGCCTTGGAATGCTCGGCGCCGGAAATGCCATGCTTGGACTGGCTCGCTGAACGGCATATCTGGCTTCAGTATCTTGCGGCACTTGGCTTCCGCATTCACCTGTATTTCTGTCATTTGAACATCGATCCTCTCCAGCTCGTCGCGATACTTCTGCTCGCCAGGATACGTGCGCAGGGCGGCATCGCAGACGTCGAGTCGGCGCTGGAGTTTATGAATTGCCATCTGCTCCTCCACTTTGGCATTATAGCGCTCCACACTCTTCTGGTTCCGAGTTGAAAGGCGGCGACATTTGGGTCGGACCACTTTGAATTGCTGGCTACCAAAAGCCGATCGAGTGGTCACGTCGACGGCGCCGAACCTGTGGTCTCCTGGAGACTCGTGGAAGGAGAGCTGCTTAACGGCGACAACCTCCAAATCGTCAGTGTAGTAGATGCCGTCGATCGGTTCTGTCCCATCCACAAAAGTATTTGGCTCCTCCGCACCCCAATGCTCATGAGTTGCCTCTTTGAGATTTAGACCCGCCCCCATCAGTCTCTTAGCTAAAGGGCCATGCAAGATATGCTCGTTCATGTCCATGAAGATCAAGAGCCGTTCTCCTCGCTTCCTCCAACACATCAGAACCGACAGGAAGTCAACCATGAACATACGACGAGGATTGGTATCCAGGTCGTTCTCCTGGATGTAGCGCAGAGTCTGCTGGTACATGGTGGACTCTCCCTGTGGTTTTGGTCGCCCAACATTATAGCCCACGATAATCCGAAATGGGTGGGCGGGATCAATGTAGCAGAGCCAGGAAAGCCAGCGCCCTAGACCACGAAAGTCTGCCGAGCGTTTCTTGACGTAGCTCTGAGCCTCCTGCATCGCCATCATGGCGATCCCGCCTGGCTGGTGTCGACTTATTGCTTCTCCTGGCGTGGTATTATGCGCTGTGATTGTTCGAAGATTGCGCGAGCCTTTGAACCACGATGCGAAGTTGTAGGACGAGGGGTCAACTGATGGCTTGTGTATCCATCCAAAGCCATGGCGGGCAGCTTTCGGTCTCTGATTATCGTGACACCCCATCTATTCAAGAAGTTGTTGTTTATGCGCTCTGGAGACAAAAAATATCACACCACTAAAACAATCATAATATTCATACGATGTTTGTAGTCACAAGCATCATGACTTTGCACCTCTGCCGTCATGTCTCGAAGAGATCTGCCACGCCATACAGCAACGATGGCGGGAAGTTCTTGTGCATCGGCAAGACCTTATCCATATCAGGACCGGTCGCGGGGATGCCCATCCACTCGGCGCATCCCTTCCACATGCTGTCCCACGGATATGTCGGGATCATTCTTGAATTGCTCAATACCATTTCATTGGAACGAGACTTTTCGAAGTCGCTAGGATACTTCCCGAGTACTCGGCGTCCCTTCACTTTTCCACCCATCATAAAGTGGTGTCCTACGATGTGTGTACGAGACAGGATGCATTCTTAGAAAATGCGACGTGAAAAAATCTACATCTTTTCAATCATAGTGATAGCTCACCTCCCCATCCATGATCTGCATATTAGAATATGTATAAGAGACAGGTGCATTCCTTTAGAAAGGTGACAACGGTGATAAGAGAGTAAACAATGAAAATGGATAACTCACCAGTGCCATCGCCAGTGTTCTGTTGCGAGCAAAAAGGCATCGGATGGTCCCTTAGTAAACATATAATCAGGTAAGTGAGCAACAGAGTCAGTGATACCCAAACTCACGGGTGATAGGGTTCTGCCGAATTCACTGAATTGCATTATCACAGTAGAATCCCAAAGATCGAGTTCCTTTAGCTCCTTCACGAATGGTATGAGTGCCCCGTTGAGGTCTTCAAAGTTCGATATGAGCCTACCATCGACATCTTTATGCGAGTCATACCTGTGGAACCGTGGCCAAGTATCAGTGGAGAGGGGTCAGCGATACAGAGAATAAGAATAGATGATTATTGGATATCGTTTCAAGGCCGTACCCTGAATCTTCAATATAGAATACGTCCCGTTTGACTCGACGAGCCTCGGCCGTTTGCATTAGCTCGGCAACCATTTTGAACTGGTCAGCTATGTGAGTCTCGGGGAATTCTTCTCTTATTCTCGCATCGTCAAGCTCCTCTATCAGTGCCCGGTATTTTGTGATGATGTCTTCCAGTTTGGATGAATATGTCTCGGCGAACCAACCGGATTCAATTGTCGTGGGAGCGTTCAGATTCAGGAAGTATTCGTCCATGTTTTCTAAGGAAGGGTTGTCGTTAAACTCTGCAAGGCCATTACTGCTAAGAACGTAAGATGCTGGCCCGCCCGATAACAACATTTGTTGACCAACGATCGAGAAGGTGTTGGTTGGTATATCTGCCTTCGTCAGAGCCTGTGCCATTCTCCCAGCGACGCCAGTCCCCTGAAAGGGGATGGGAACAATAATATCAGCTTGTGTGAGAAGTGATCAATACCCAGAACAAAAACATTAAGACAAAAGCCCTAGGATATCTCTCACCTGATACTGTTTGAACAGGTCGTTTTTACTCGTCTCGGCAGTGACTTCATTATGCGCGAATAGCTGCGTTCTACGCATGTCGTCCATCCACGTGTATTTGGTTTGAGGCTTTGGGAGAAGACCGGCGTCCGCGATAAAAAGCAGATCTCCGTCGTCGTAGAGTTCCTCAAGAATAGGCAGTCCCTCGTGTATGCCAAACGACTCACAAGGTTGATCTGGGTTGTTGGCATCAATCTCAAGCAGCCGTTCCTTCGGCATGCCTATACCCTCATCTTTTTCGTTCTTGCCGCGTATTGATCTGTACCGTTCATAAACATCGATTGGCGAGCATGAATATGGGGCTAGAAGGTTGTAAGAATCCACACCCCTTCAGTCACAGAGGAGAGAGTGAGACTTTGCATGCAAATAGAGGAAGACAGAGGGGAACACATACACTTACCCCGCCAAAAACAAGAAAATCAGCGCCCTGTAAGGCTCCTCGTTGCTTTCTATCGCATCCTCCTGAGCATTTACTGTGCCTTCACCGACGCTATGTGTGACAGTATTGGTACTGTGGAATTCTGCGGTGCTTACGATGAGTTGCTGCATGCATCTTGTCCTGCTCGCTTTGTCCTCCTGAGATGCACAAGCATCCACAATCAAGTCAACATTGCTCTCACTCAAACGGCCGGCGGTCAACAGAAGGGCTAAATCTGTAGCTTCTTCAGCAGGGGTATTGCCATCTGGTTGATAGAATAATCTTCCGTATGACCTCTCATATTCGCCGTCGTCACAGTCTGATGAGTCAAATCCAGGATCAGTCGAAAATCCGCTATCGCAAGATGTAAGGCCGTATTTGACGAGCGAGAACATCCCAGACAACAGCTGGAGCGTGTTTGGCAGGGTAACCAGGGCTGACTCTGGGGACACCAAGCTTGCTGGCACAGTAGGGCCCCCATCTGCATCGATGTATTCAGGCAATAGAAATGAAAAGATACTCGGGAACTCGTACGCCGATTGGCCAATCTTCTCATTCATTTTCCAAAGCCGGACCTGTAAAAGATGGCAGAGGAGTGCATTAAGAAGATTTGCGAATAAACAAAGAGGAAGAAGAAGACGAAGAATGTAGTCACGCTCGCCTGGAACTCTTTTGATACAGCCGATCCCCGAGGCTCCAGGGGTATATCGGTCTTGTATTCCATGGACCTCATCAGATTCATGACCTTGATGATAGGCTCTCGCATCGATCCATGGCTAGGATCCACAATTACTGAAGGCTCGACTGCTTCATCATCTAGTAGGATAGCACTCAAGAGAGCCTCGAGGCTTCCATACGTTCTGCTGCCAAAACTTTCACCGCCAGATTCGTATAATCCTGACCTGAATGCATCCGTGCACGTTTTGACATATCTTGGGGAGGGGTTTGAAAACCCGAATCGTTGCATGATACGCGTACAGAGAAAGGGGGCAACGTTGTCATGATTGAAATAGTGTTCGAGGACTGAAGAAATGGGCGTTGATAGATCATTGGAATGATTCCGTTAGAAAATGAGTTGACAGTCCCTAAATAAATGTATCAAAACATGCTCACACACCTGTAGTGCAGGATGAGTGAATCGCCCGCCCTGGCTCCCTGGCGCAGCCACTTGAACGCGGCCAGTATGTTCTTCCGGGTGGGGATCGCCCGGGGATCCTTCTGATCGTCGGTCAGCTCCATTATGTCATCAATGCGAAAGTTGCGCGTGAGGAACCTCTTGATGTTGTTAACATCGTTGATGCACCCTCTCAGCTCTCCCTTTGGTCAAAGTCGAAGTAGTCGCGAATAAACCGGTGCAGCAAGTCGTGAACAACTCATCTGTGATAAGCGTGCTCATGTCAAAGCCAAAACTCACCTTCTGTCCGAAGTAGTTGATGCCGATGAACAGGGCGCGACGGCGGCCCGTCACCTGGCCCAGCGACTCGGTCGCCTCCTCTGTCGACTGTGGGGTCTTGGCGGCGAGGCACTGGGACACCGCACTCTCGATGTGGCCGGCTATCTGGTCGGCGTACTGCTTCCCCACTTTACCAAACATTGTTCTGGTTTATGCAATACGGAGAGGCGGAGGCGGAGGCGAAGAACGGAGAAGATGAAATGAGTTGGAGTTTGGGTTGGCAAGCAGTTGTGATCAGATTGGAGATGCCGGACGACGATGCGTTGGATTGGTTGGCTCAGCATGCAACGAACGCCATTGCCATTGCCCATCTTGGAACAAACTGGTGCACTCGAGGGGCGAATACTAATTCCAGCGTTACGCTCCACAGCCATCAGAAAAATGACGGCTTCGCCCACCCCCCCACTCCCTCACTTCTTTTTATTCCAGATTCCAGT
>JALLOV010000042.1:7421-24763 GCA_036939655.1 Thalassiosira allenii | reverse complement strand
CTAAGTCTGAGAAAGTGTTACCAAAGTGCAAAGTGTTATCAAACTCCGGACCGCCGAAACGCCTAAGTCTGAGAAAGTGTTATCAAAGTACAAAGTGTTATCAAAAATCATAGTCAGAGCGCCCTAGTGATACCAATCCGGCAAAACAGCTAAGTCTAAAAAAAGTGTTATCGAAGTGCAAAAGTGTTATCAAACTCCGGACAGCCGAAACGGCTAAGTCTGAGAAAGTGTTACCAAAGTGCAAATTGTTATCAAACTCCGGACCGCCGAAATGCCTAAGTCTGAGAAAGTGTAATCAAAGTGCAAAAGTGTTATCAAACTCCGGACCGCCGAAACGGCTAAGTCTGAGAAAGTGTTATCAAAGTACAAAGTGTTATCAAAAATCCATAGTCAGAGCGCCCTAGTGATACCAATCCGGCGAAACGGCTAAGTCTAAAAATTGTTATCGAATTGCGAAGTGTTATCAAAGTCCGGACCGCCGAAACGCCTAAGTCTGAGAAAGTGTTACCAAAGTGCAAAAATGTTATCAAACTCCGGTCCATCGAAACAAAACACCTAAGTCCGAGAAAGTGTTATCAAAAATGCAAAGTGTTATCAAAACTCCATAGTCAGAGCGCCCTATTGATACCAATCCGGCGAAACGGCTAAGTCTAAAAAAGTGTTATCGAAGTGCATAAGTGTTATCAAAGTCCAGACCGCCGAAACGCCTAAGTCCGAGAAAGTGTTACCAAAGTGCAAAGTGTTACCAAACTACGGACCGCAGAAACCCCGAAGTCTGAGAAAGTGTTATCAAAGTGCAAAGTGTTATCAAAATCCATAGTCAGACCGCCCTAGCGATACCAATCCGGTGCAACGCCTAAAGTCTAAAAAAAGTGTTATCGAACTGCAAAAAGTGTTATCATAGTCTTAACCGCCAAAAACGGCTAAGTCTGAGTGAGAAAGAGTTACCAAGTGCAAATTGTTATCAAAAAACTCCGTACAGTGAGATTTAAAAAAAGTGTTATCAAATTGCAATGAATCGGGGGTGTCTTGACAATGATACTGTGCTGTCTAGTGGTTATAATTCTTTACCTTCTTGATGGATGCGCTCATTGTCTCAAACCATATGTCCTCGTTTCTTAGACAGGGGAGAAGTTTATTTCTCGCCGTCAACCCCCCATCCCGTGCGCCTGTCGTATCATACAGAAGTAGGCGCTTTATTCGATCCTTGAATACGCACTGGCCTGCTAAGTGCTTTGTGCTCCCTGTCCATCGGGATAGAGATGGACTCAAGGATATGAAGCAGTATGGGCATGCGCTCTGGACATTGTCGATGGCAGCAGCTCTGCAGTTCTCCCATGAGTGGAAATTACCTCTCGTGAGTGCGAGGCATTTTTGACACCTCATGCGTCGGTCGCTCATGCAGTCAATCCCGTTGCAACTTTCGCTTCCGCATATGAGGCACATTCTCTCCAGGCCAGCGATATGTTGCATGACATACGCCTTGTTGTTTTCTCTCCTGGAGATATTATTCCGCGCATTGCGTACCTCCATAAGACGTGTCCTGTCCCTTGGGAGGCATATATCACAAATGCCACAATTTTCTGAAGAAACCCCGATAGCGTC
Source organism: Thalassiosira allenii (assembly GCA_036939655.1). Taxonomy (NCBI): domain Eukaryota; phylum Bacillariophyta; class Thalassiosirophyceae; order Thalassiosirales; family Thalassiosiraceae; genus Thalassiosira; species Thalassiosira allenii. Next base: position 23,158 of record JALLOV010000042.1, on the reverse strand, counting down.
CATTAACTGCTTGCGGAAGCACCTCCGCGTCTGGAACATTCCTGTCACAGGTTCATCGTGGAAAAGTTGTGCGATCTCGAGCCTAGATTTGCACATTTCGACTTGTGAACCAGCATAGAAGTCAAGGATGTGTGCCGCTTTCATATAATTGAGTTTGTCTTCCCAGTCTTCTTTCCGGGTTGGTCTAGGTGCATCTTGAAACCAAAAAATGCATCTTGAATCCTTCCCCCTTTGTTGCCTTGGTCGTATCCGGCCGATGGATTGAATCGCCTGGACTATGGAACGGCAACCGTCGACGTTGATAGTTTCGCATGTCTTTCCACCGTCTATACCGCAGTCAAATGTGCTGACCATGACATCACCGTTACCTTCGTCCCAATTGTCCATCGCCAGTGAGCGTTCTGTCTCCGAACACTCACTCGTGAGCCATATTGCGCTTATGGCGCGATCATTTAGCAAATTCGATATCTCCGTGGCCTGTTCGCGTGTTTGTGTGATCAGATGCATTGCAAATGGGCCATGCGGTCTCATCGCTTCAAACCGCCTCGCAACATATGTGACTATGTCACTGATCAAACGTGAATGCCTAGGTGACTGTGGGGATGTTGATGTCTTTATGCACACATTGGGAGGTACATAAGTAGATACAGATCCCACGGTTTCGAAGGCATCCTGTCTCCTCATGCCGAGGTAGTGAGATGTTATGTTGATCAGTCTTTGGGTTGTAGTGGCAGACATACAGATTATTTTCGATCCGAGAGCAACCAGGTCCTGCAGCGCCGTCCAAGACTTCGCGTGCCTGAATGTCTCTTGGAATAGTAGGTGGTACTCGTCGATGAAGATACGATCCACCCTCCACGCGCTGAATACCGGACGATGATCCTCGATGAGTATTTTGAATGCGTGAATGGAGACATACAGAAGATCAAATCCTTCGATATTCGTCAGCGACGACTCGAGGGCCTGTGCAGTTAGGTAGTGCACTCTTAGGTTTGTCCCATGGAAGTACTTGTCAGATTGTCTCATGTGTTGAGCGAGTAGGGAGTTGTACGGAGAGATCGCCACTGTCTTTGGTCTCTTGAACCCGTGAATGGTGCGTGCCAGCTGAGGGATGTTCCACAGAGCACTTTTTCCGCCGCCCGGTTCTATTAACACGAAGACGTGCTTGGGATTGGAAGTATCGTCGATAAGGCGAATTGCTGACATCTGAATCTCTTTCAGTCTAACCGAGGCGTCGCGCAGCGACCGTCTCAATGCATGGTGATACATTTCTGGCCGGATGTTTCCTGGACTATTATCTGGCATGACTGAGAAATCGAGATTCTGCTCACCCATTGCCCCCCAATAGTCGATTGCAGTGAGTAGATGATGCCTGACAACATTACCCTTGGAGTCCCTGATATACATCTCGCTCGAATAGGTGCTGTCGTGCATGCGCTGTGTGTGATGAAATTGTTGACAAAATTCGGACGACGTTGACGTCTTCGCCAAAGACACCGGCGCTGTGTAGTTCATGATCTGTATGCAAATGTCTCTGTGATCCTTTGTTCCCATGCCCTTTGACTTGTATGTATCATCTTCGTTCAATTTCATGACCTCTCTGAACATTTTGTCGGCCTCGTCTGGAGCCGTGCTGTCCTCTGGCCACGATAGACAGGGGTCCCCGATGACAGCGGGTTTCACCACGAGATGCAGCACGGCGACAAATCGTGAGCAAGAGGGGGGGATAAAGTGGTTCACAATTTTGCTCTTGTCCATGCCATGAATGATGTTTTTCATAGATTTCATCCCGAAGCGAAGGCAGTTGAAATACTCTTGGAAATCGCAAAAATCATGAATGCGTGCGGCCTCGGCGCCACGACCAGCTCCACATGACATGTACAGTAGAACTCCGACCATGTATCTCCACAGCTGATCAATGTGTTCCTGCATCTCCTCCGTCCCTGCTATATCCAATACGGGAATCAGGTCGCGTGTGATAACAACGACGCTGTCAGGGTTGTCTTGTGAGATGACCTTTGAATCGTCGCCCGCGAGAACAAGTTTGTTCTTCACGTCCAGTACCGATTCCAGCGTCTCTTCGGACCGAAACAGCGGGAACATGTGTTTTCGGAAATGTGTGATGATGCTGGGAATGGCAGTGCTCCATACAGCTCGGGGCACATACACCTGACCAACCATGACCTCGCCCGTAATCGGATTGAAACCCTTTGCGATTCTGGATGGAGAACTGTTATCTATCTCCCGGGCGCTCCTTATCCTCTGGCAAATGACCTGTGTCGCCGCACAATTCTGTATATCCTCAATCAACCCTCGCGCGTGTCGCTCGTATGCGTCTATCCCGAACTCTAATTCGTTACTGATGTGCCTTAGGTGACTGCACACGGCATGTCGCTCAAGACGGAGTACCGCGTTGGCAAGTTTTGAGATTGAGTTTGGATGCCGAAATACAATCCGGGGGCGGTCGCTTATTACCCTAATCGATCTGCCCATCAGGTACTGTTGAATTATGTGTGGCTTTCCGGGTGCGACGGGATTCATGAAAACAGACAACAGAGTGCCCTGGACGATGTTTGTGTCGGCTATCCTGTCCGCTGCGGAACTATTCAGATTGTCCTCCTCTTGGTCAAGTGGCATGCTATCATATACCTGTGCTGCTTGACTCAGCTGAGTGCTGATTATCTCTGGTGCAAAGCGACCCACAAATAGCAACAATTTCTCGGCCTCACAACTAATGGGCTCCATGTTTTCCGTGGGGACGAATGTTCCACCCTGGAGCAGCATTTCCTCGCTGGTCTCTGCTCTTGCGCCAACCTGGTACAGCAGTCCCCGGTGCAGTGGAGAGGTCCGTCTCACATCTAGGTTAGCTGACCCGGACTTCAGCCACGACTGGCATGCGCTGATAAGCAGGCGGATAAGAGGTGCGTCTTGTGTTGGATCGAATCTTAGCTCGGTATGACGGTTGTACCCGCGGACCGCTTCTTCAAATGATCCGGGAGAAGTATCATCGATTATTCGTATCATCGATGTCAGATGAGCCTGGGCTAGCTTCATTGTATGGGCTCTTTCGTCCTGGTCCATCTCGCGCACGAAGCATTCCAGAGCGACGTCCACAGCACTCCGTTCCGTCACTACAACTGGATCATGTGCGGTCATAGTGGCGCGCCTCATCTGAGCCGGCGAAGCGACAAATGTCAGGCGGTGTGGCACATGTGCAGGTGTGCATGTGTCTGTGGTGGTGTGGATGCCCCGTGAATGGATGTAGGGCAGGGAAAAGGTCCCCTTTCTGACCTGATGTACTATCGCTTCTGGGCATTTGATTCCATAATTACCGAGCAAAATTTTCCCCCTGTCGGTGTCGCGTGTCCTATCACAGTTGTAGATATTCCTTTCTCCGAAATGGGTGGCAAAATGATCCCTCTTCTTCGAGTGAGCACCGCATTTTTTACAAAAAAACGCCTCGAAGTAGCGGACATCCCTCGGCGGAAATATCTTACGCAGCAGCTCTGTTGCGTCTCCCCTGCTGCGACGTGCTCTTTCGTGAAGGGCAACCTGACTAGTGATTAGGCTGTTCGCGAGAGAGGAGGCGCGTGCTGCGTCTGTCGTGCATATCGTGATGTTATGCTTCGTTTTCCAGTGAGTCTTAATGACCTTTTTGCTCGGAGGCCATAGATGATTTCCACGCTGGTGCAAGACAACATTGCATCCAGGCGCGGTACAGCAAGTGCCGATGAGCAATGCGGATACATATTCTTCGGGGTGGCGATCAAGTGCGTTTGTTTCCCCGGTGTCGCTTGCCTCAGCATTACCCTCCTGGGTGTCCATTGGCTGTGTCTCCCCGTCCATGATGTTGAATGGTATTCCTATGGCTGTATCGCACCCAGAAGATCCATGGAGACATTGGAGGGTGAGTGATTCTAATTGACGTGTGAGATTTGGTTCTGTGGACCAAAATGGAGCGCATGGTCTGTCTGTACTTTGTGTGAGACACAATAGCTGCCCCCCCATGCAAAACTACCCCCTTTGAGACCACACAAAAAGTAGGCCTGTACAGCACGTCCCCCCTAACATAAAAGATAGGGAGATAAAAATGGAGGTGGCAGATTTGTACGACTGCCGTCTATGGAAGGAGACGGAGTGGGAGCGCGGACTTAATCATGTGCTGGTGGTGTTCAACGCGAGCCCAGAGAGGCCCGTTGCATCGGCATTACAGAGATGGTATGACTTCAGGGGGCGTCATGATCTCGGGGTTGATTGGGAATACAGGGCCGGGGAGGATGTCGGTCTTCACGGGCGATGGTCTACCACAGATGAATCGCGATTTCATCGTTTACGGGACATGCTTGGAAGTCTCCAAACAAGTGGTGTCTCACTTTTCGATTCTGTGCAAATTTACCCGAAGGTGTGCACGATCGGAGTGTTGGAACAGCACGAGATTCACCTGACTTGGGGGGGAGAATTCTCACCGGAAAGGGCTTCAGGAAAAATAACCTATGGCATGAATGACGACGGCAAGATGGGGATGTCGTGGCATATTGGAGTGCGCACTAGCGGGTCGATAAAATGTACATACAGAACAACGGAATACACGGTGTATCGCGCCATGATTGAACGCCTGATCGATTGGAAAGGGCATGATCGGACGGCGTACTCCAATATGACGCTGAAAAAAATTAGTGGGGGTGTGGAGAGGAGATTGAGCGTCCGTGACGTCCTAGGCGATGACACCGCAGATATCGCTGGTGAGAGAGTGAATGACATGTCCGGTACTCTGCACACACGAGGAGTGCATGGGAAGAGGGACGGGGGTGGTGCGGTTGCATCTAAAACGAAGCGTGATGTGAAAAAGCCAAAGTCGTATAGGTGCAGCGCGAAAAAAAAGCCAACACCGAATAAGCGCCAGGCGAGAGCGTCAGTGTCGAAGCCGAAGACAGCTGTATGTAATACCGCGCCAACGAGTACATCGAAGTGTGGTGCATCATACAGGAGGGGGTCTGGGCCAAGCGGAAGTGAGAGCGAAGACGAAGAATGCGAAGAGAGTGTAGACGAAAATGTTGTCGCCGAGCGCAAAAAGAGAATCCAACTCGCGAAGCTCAGAAGGAAGTATCCGTTCTTACCCGAGGAACCCAATGGCAGATACGACAGACAAAGGGAGAAGATCTTGTGTCCACAAACATATGCGAAACGCGTCGGTAAATACGAGCCGGAAGTGAGGGAGAAGAACAAATACTACGAGCAATGGGTGCATTTCCGGGATAGTATCTGGCCCAAGGGGGAAGATAAGTTGGTTCCTATCGGGAACGGTAGGTTTTTCAACGGATACTATGTGATAGATCGCAGGGATTTCTACATATATGATAGGGGGGGGAAGAAGGGTCCGGAGATCCGGGCGGTTGTCTATGAGCAAGATGACATGCAACACATATGCGGGCATGACTGGCCGTTTCCAAGGTTCAAACGATACTGGTACTGGTACCACCAAGAGATATACAATCCCACCAAAAATCCCTGGATTGGTAGGGACGGGAAGCACAAACCAAACGCATACCAGGGCAGTGACTGGGGCGACAGTGAGGGGTCGTGTGAATACGAAGAATTAGCAGATATGTGCGGGCGTTCGCCGTCCGAGGAGAGCGACACTCGGTGTGCGCCATCCGAGGAGAGCGAATGCGACTATGTCGGGAATTACGATGACGAATGTAGTGGTAGCTCTGATAGTGAGGAAGGAGGGCTGTGCGATGAGGCGGCAAGTGATATCAGAGATGGTGCCGACGGTAACGCAAGCGATGGTACTGACAGTAACGCAAGCAGTCATGTCGATTCTGACGATGCAAAAGAGAAACCGGATGAGGATGAGGAATATGAACGCGATGATAGCGAGGACGCAGATGATAGCGAGGACACAGACGAAGTCTACAAGCCGCGCTCAAAACGGCACACTCTCTTTGACGACTCAGACGATAGTGATTGATACCGTGTGGATACAATTCTGACACCTAAAAAGTGTTATCAAAGTATACAAGTGATTAGATAACTATTTTAAAATGCTAGTCAATTGACATGCTTGCGCTGTTTTGTGAAACAATTCGCTCCGCGAACACACGGGTCGATAACGTTTACTCGCGCACTGCAAAATGGCGCATCTCTCTTTGTCGACTCGAACGATAATGTTTGATACTGTGTAGATGAAATTCTGGACCTGAAGTGTTATCAAAGTACCTCAGAAGATGAGGATTGTGGATGCAATCATGAAACCAAAAAGTGTTATCACGGTGTTGACATGCTAAAAAAACAAGTGAGCACTGCTGCCAAAAAAAATAGTTTATTGTATCAACATTGCCACGAGCGGTGCACCTTTAATGCTCTCTCCATCTCGCAAAACATGCGAGTGCCGAAAAATGGTGTATTCGAACGATGCGCTCTCTCCATCTCGCAAAACATGCGATAGCCGAAAAATGGTGTATTCGAACGATGCCGCAAAATCCCCGTGAAATTGTTATCAGAGCATGGGCGTGCACTGTCGGTCCAAAGAAAGTGTTATCAAAGTGTCAAGTGAATGCTGTGTGTTACCCAAGAAAGCTATCGAAGTGCAAAAGTGTTATCAAAGTCCGGACGGCCGAAACGGCTAAGTCTGAGAGAGTGTTACCAAGTGCAAAGTGTTATCAAACTCCGGGCCGCCGAAACGCCTGAGTCCGAGAAAGTGTTATCAAAATACAAAGTGTTATCAAAAATCCATAGTCAGAGCGCCCTAGTGATACCAATCCGGCGAAACAAAGTCTAAAAAAAAGTGTTACCAAAGTGCAAAAGTGTTATCAAATTCCGGGCGTCGAGACGCTTAAGTCTGAGAAAGTGTTACCAAAGTGCAAAGTGTTATCAAAGTCCGGGCCATCGAAACGTCTAGTCCGAGAAAGTGTTATCAAAGTACAAAGTGTTATCAAACTCTGGTCCGCCGAAACGTGTAAGTCTGAGAAAGTGTTATCAAAGTAGAGAAGTGTTATCAAAGTACAAAGTGTTATCAAAAAACCATAGCCAGAGCCCCCTAGTGATACCAATCCGGCGAAACAGCTAAGTCTAAAAAAGTGTTATCGAAGTGCAAAAGTGTTATCAAAGTCCGTGCCGTCGAAACGCTTAAGTCTGAGAAAGTGTTACCAAAGTGCAAAGTGTTATCAAACTCCGGACCGGCGAAACTTCTAAGTCTGAGACAGTGTTATCAAAGTACAAAGTGGTATCAAAAATCCATAGTCAGAGCGCACTAGTGATACCAATTCGGCGAAACGCCTAAGTCTAAAAAAAGTGTTACCAAGTGAAAAGTGTTATCAAGTCCGGGCCGTCGAAACGCCTAAGTCTGAGAAAGTGTTACCCAAGTGCAAAGTGTTATCAAACTACGGATCGTCGAAACAAAACACCTAAGTCTGAGATCGTCGAAACAAAACACCTAAGTCTGAGAAAGTGTTATCAAAAATGCAAAGAGTCGGAGAAAGTGTTATCAAAGTACAAAGTGTTATCAAAAATCCATAGTCAGAGCCCCCTAGTGATACCAATCCGGCGAAACGCTTAAGTCTGAGAAAGTGTTATCGAAGTGCGAAAGTGTTATCAAAGTCCGTGCCGCCGAAACGCCTAAGTCTGAGAAAGTGTTACCAAAGTGTAAAGTGTTATCAAACTCCGGACCGGCGAAACTCTTAAGTCTGAGAAAGTGTTATCAAAGTACAAAGTGAAAGTGTTATCAAAGTATCAAATGATTACGAAAGGAGTAAACAACGAGTGAAAAGAAAGTGTTATCATAGTGTCGTTCAAATGCGACCAGTGCTGCAAAGTGTTGTGTTATCAAAGTAGTGAATAGGCTGAGATAAGTAGTGAATAGGCTGAGATAACAGAGATGGTGTATTAAAGAGAATCAGACATGGTATAGTAAGGGAACATATTGGATCTAATTTTTATACATCATTTTTTTACATGGGGGGGTGTGGGCGGTTATCCCAGAAACAAATGATATTCTCCCTCACAACAAGCAACCTCTCCTCCGTGGCCTCCGTGTTGCCCAGCCCTTCGCGCAGTGCCTCACACTCGCTAATGTACCGGTCGTACAATCTTGTCCATTCACTGTTAGCAAAATCCCACGGGTCTGGCTGGTCCACTTGGATGGTGCCATCGTGTGCCCCACTCAATTTTGTCTCTCTGACAGCGTCCAGGAAGCACCCGTAAAGGAAAGCAAGGGCTGGCTTGTCCGGCTCGACAGACGTGTCGTGCCTGATCAGGCGTATCACCTTCAGGAGGAGCTTCTCCTTGGTCATCTGCTCCCCGGCATAAGGAGTGCCGACGGATTGCTCGGGCTGTGCACTAAAGAAGAGGATGGCACGGTTCTCACCACCGGGGCCCCTATGCGGGTGATTGCCCAACATAACGCGGGTGTGAAGTGCCGGAACTTGCATGGGAGTGTCCTCCCGCGATTCATCCATGAAAGGGAGTCTGGACCAGAGGTTCAGGAGGCGGGTGGCGTCGGCATTAAGGATAGAGAGAACAGCTTGCTTGGTGGTATCGTCTGTAGGGTACTGGCGGAATAGCTCATCAACAATTTGGTTGGTGGTTGGTGCAAACGGAACATCGTCCATGTTATAACAGAGTGTGGTTGGAGCTGCACAGAGTGTAATCGAACCCTGGGCCTCTGAGTATTCCCAAGGGTCATTGAGGTTGGTGGACAGTGGTTCTGTCCCCGGGTGGAGGTCGCTTAGGTCGCTGTGACCGGGGGTGAGGTTCAGGTGACCCTCCGCATTTGCAATGCTAGATGTGAACACCAGTGCCAGACTGGTCACGCGATGGCGGATGTGTCTCAAGCGACGTGTCGACTGCAATCGAGACTGGACATAGCTGCGCAGCTCCTCTACCGATGGTAGGATATCAAGTGGGATCTGGGTGGCTCGCGAGATGGATCTGATGACATCTGTGAGCTTGCAATCGACACGCTCTTTCCTCTGTTTCTTCTTTGGACGAGAGGACCTCCTTGTTGGCTCTGTCGGTTTTTTGAAGTTGGCCTCTACTGCTATTGCTCCGTTTATGTATCGACTGATGTTGCGGGCGCCGCCAGCCTGAACTATGCACTGGTGCGCGCGTTTGTCGCTGGCAATGAGCCCGACGAGGTTATTTATCTTGTCACGAGCGTGGTGATGGTCAGATTCAGATTCAGATGGTGGTATATCAATGACACCTGCTCTTTCAGTGGAAACATACCCAATTCGGACTTGAGAGCTCTTCGCATTCTTCGCGCGCGCTCTTGTCACCCTTGATGTGGCTGGGGCTGTGGATGCATCGGCAGACGAGGGGGGTATATTGGTAGAAGACGACATGGTGTTCTGGGTTGGATTTGCACGGGTGTTCCTTCCGGGTCCGGCCGCCGGTACAGGTTTGGAGTCAGATGACGACGAATCAGACAGCAAATCTATTGTGGGTGGCGCCTCTTTGGGTGAATCTTTCTTGGAGGCTGATGTCTTCTTTGTCTTGACTCCGGCCGGTGTCTTCTTTGTCTTGACTCCAGCCTTCGGGGCCCGCTCCCGCTCCGCAACGCCCGGGTGACGAGCCTTTGCAACCGTTGCGCCGGCCTTCTTTGCTTTTGCACTTTCCTTCTTCTTTCCCTTCCCGAGCAGATTAGCCTTCCACCTATGCACATTTACATTGTAGCCTTTCCACTCAACCTCGATCTTGCCGTCAGGATGCGTCTTGATTGGGGGGATCTTCTCTCCATATCGTGTCAATAGATTGATGCGCAATCTGTGCTTGATCTGCATTTCCGAAGGCTCGTGAGATGGATGCTGTTTATTGATTTTATCCCAACCCTTGACGATAGCAGCCCGTTTCTCCTTTGGGCGCCAACCCGACTGCTGCCTAGAAGACGCCTCGGCGTCTGGAGCAGTCTTCCCAGCATCCTTGGGGGGGCGCTTCCTATTGGAATTCTGGCTCTTGGCGGAGGAACTCTTCTCTGCATCCTTCGGCACTGGTACAGACTTCTGGTCCTCTACTGTGGTCGCGCTGGATGTGTTTGCGGAGGGGTTTGCAGTCCCTTCACGCTCACGCTGGCGGGTCACACCATTGTTGGAGGCGGGTGGGGCGTTTTGTGACTGCGCCTGCGCTGACGACTCTAATTGTGGGTCAGGGGGTGCTGCTCTGCGACGGCGACGACTTGACTGTTGAGCAGTGGGCTGTGACGGTCCACGCTTATCGGCACGCTTCCGGCATGTTCTTTCATTAATGAGCACCTTTAGGCGTGCACATACAGCTCTCTTCAATCGCTTCTTATCCAGGCAGGTGCGAGTGGTGTCGAGACGAGAGGCCACAAGAGCCGTGAATGCCGAGATCATCATGTCTGGGTTAAAACTCTCGCGGTAAACGTCATCGATCACCGCGTTGATGTGCTCCTCTTGGGCTGCGGCAGCCTCTTTCTCTTTGGCTACTGAAGTGGAGGGGGCCTCTTCGGCAGGTTCCCCCGGAGGGCGCACCTGTGTTAGGGCGAGGAGTCCCGTTGCAGCACCAAGTCTGGTCCGAGGACTTGGTGCTGCAACGGGACTGAAGGCGGAGTTTGAGTTGCCTATGTCAACCCCTGAAAAGGCGGGCATACGCAGGGGAGGGGGGGTTGTGTGTGAGTGGATAAGTACAGTGAGAAAAAGTGTTATCAAACTCAAAAACACATTGTCAGGGAGAAGGGGGGGGGGCTAACTCTGAACTTGTTGTCGGACTCCAGATCTGTCGAGATGCCTGAGTCGAAAAAGTGTTATCAAAGTTGGAGACTCACCTGAATCCTGCTGTGGCTGAGTCTCTGTGTCACCCTCTGCCAGAGTCTCAGCGCGTGTGTCCTGCTGGCGAGCATCGGTCTCGGTGTCGGTGTGAGACACCCGCGACTCCAGTGCTTGTTGTTCCCCCGCTAGCGTGAGCAGGAAAAAAGACAAAAGCGGGTGATGAGTGTATTGGAAAAAGTGTTATATAAGTTAAGCAGGAAAACACAACAAGTCTGAAAAATGTTATCAAATTGCAGAGAATGCGACTCGGGGCCGCCTAAAAAGTGTTATCGAAAAGTACAAAGACTTGTGTGAAACTCACGCGCATTTTGCTGTGGTGCTTGTTGTTCATCTGAGAAAAGTGTGTGGGGAAAGATAACAAACAGATGAGTGTATTGGAAAAAGTGTTATATAAGTGCAGCAGAAAACTCACGCGCATTTTGCTGTGGTGCTTGTTGATCATCTGAGAAAGAGTGTGAAAGATAACAAACAGATGAGTGTATTCAGCAAAAAAAACGACGCAGTATGTGAAGTGTTATCAGAGAGCAAAAAAGAGTGTGATGCCAAAAACTCTGGACCGACAAAATAGACCAATGTCCGAATAAAGTGTTATCAAAGTACGAGACTTTTCAGCAAAGAAAGACTCACGAGGATCCTGCTGTGGCTGAGTCCCTGCCTCCCGAGTCTCGGACTCGTGCTCGCCCTGCTCGCGAGTCTCTGTGTCACTGCCGAGCCGTGTCTCAGACTTGCGTGCGACCTGCTGGCTCTCAGTGTCGGTGTCAATTTCAAACACCTGCGCTTGTTGTTCCCCTGATAGTGTCGGAAAAAGAGAAACGCAGGTGAATGAGTGTATTGGAAAAAGTGTTATATAAGTTCAGCAAAAAGACAGAGTATGCGAAGTGAGATCAGAGTGCAAAGAAATGAAAAATCAGACTTGTGAGGAAACTCACGCGCATTTTGCTGTGATGCTTGCTGTTCCCCTGATAGTGTGGGTGGGAAAACAAAGCAAAGCAGATGGTGAGAGTATTCGAAAAGTGTTATAAAAGTGCAAAGGGGATATCCTAAAACACCGAAAAGACCAACGTCCAAAAAGTGTTATCAAAGTATGAGGCTTGTGTGAAACTCACGTGCGTTTTGCGGTGGCCGGGTGGTCTCGGATTCATGCGCATCCTGCTGTGGCCGAGATGTCTGTGAATCGGCATCAACGTCCTCCTCGCCGGCGCCGTGAGCCGGCTGTTGGGGGGTCTCGGTATCGTCCGCACCACCCTGGCGGCGGGGGCTTGTGCGCGGAACAGTCTCAATGACATCGTAGTGGAAGGTGTCGGGATTTTCTGACATCTGTCGGTAGTATAGGTTCCAGGTGTCTGTTGGAGCTCCATCGCACTCAATGACCCGATTCGTAGAGTTAGGGAATCGGCTAGGGACATCCGAAACAATGTTGATGTTGACCTGACAGCGGCGAGCGGTGGCCATCATCTCTGGGTATCGAGCCCAGACCCCATGCTGTGTTTGCGGATACAGTGCAGTGTGTGAGTTAGTCGGAGTTGATATCAGAATCAGATAAGTGCGGAAAAAGAGATGCCTCGAAAAAATGTGCTCACTGTCATGGCCTCCATGATGTAGGTTTCCCACGGAGTGTGTCCCTCCTCTGCCTCCGTGTCTATGCAGAAGGGCTCGAATTCTTCCTTGTGATCAAGGAGGTAGTTGACACTCTCGGTCCTGTGTTCCATGTGTGGAGTGCCGTCGTAGTGCTCGGCGCAACGATAAAAGCAATTGCCGTCACCTTCGATTGTACGGATCCACGCGAGTGGGTTGGCCTGTTTGAAAGCACGGAAGTTCTGGCCTATGACATTTGCCCCGACTCTAGGATTGCGCCGGCGGCGAACCTGGGTGACTCCCTCGTCGGCAGAGCTTGCGCGAGAGTCGTCCGGAGCCGCACTGCCTTGCTCCTCCTCTTCGGTTGATTCCCCATCTGCCCTGCGGTCGGACATCCGGGCCATTCGTTCAAACTCAGAGTGTGTTGGGTGTGAAGACCTGATGTCCGACGTTCGGATACGGTTGACAGTGGCTCGCGCGAGGTCAGCACATGACGACCATGTGGTTCCCGCATTTTTATATATATTGATGGCAAACTTGACAAAATACGAATAGTATGACTCATGGAACTCGAGTCGACCGGTGCGGATGCACTGCTCGTAACAGTTGATCCATTTGCCTATGAGCGAGGCCATAACGCGATCATCCCGCCAGGGACTCTGGGAAACCAGCTTCCCGCTACCGAAGAGATTGAAAATGGCGCCCAGTGCATCTTCAATGCGCTTTGGGCTCTGCCGTGATCCAGTGCCACCTATAATCTCGTCAACGGCAGATTGCAGCACGGTCGTCAGGGCGGAGGTTGCGGATTTGATACATGCCGCCCAATGACGGTAGTTATCGGATTGACCTTCATCCGCGGCAGGTTGAGCGTGAGTGGTGAACTTGCAGAGCTCCTCCCATATGTAATCATACTCAGGATGGATGCTATTGGTGATGAATTCTTCCTCGTAGAGAGCTATCCACATGGAGACCCCCTGTGCTATACGCTGCTTGTCCCACATATCCAGTCCGTGAGTCCTGGTTGCAAATGAGAGGACAGAGGAGAAGATGCTAGGATGGAATTCAATCTCCCCACGTTGGATAGCCTGCCAGGAATCTGCCAGAAGGGAACACACATCAGTGACGCGGGAGCTGGTGTCGCTGACGTCATCCAGGAAGCGATTACCGTTACCGAGGGATGTGTCAAGCATGAGTGCTAGGTTGATCTGCCGCTGTGTTATGAGATTTGGGATGCCTGTTATCCCCGACACACCTGTCATCCCCGACACATCGTCGTCAAGATTGACAAAGCGGTTCGCAGCCCAGGTACGGATGGTGAAGTCAGGGGGGTGGTGGGGCACAAACATGTCTTCATCCGAGCTGGAGTCCCCAAAGAGCGGGTCGTCTATGTCCTCAATACTGCAGATAGAGAGTGTGCCATTGTCCATGTGGTGACGCAGCACGGGATCCATTTCCCAGTCCGAATCTGAATCGTCGGATTCCTCTTCCTTTTTGACCAATGCGATGTTGGCATACCCATTTGGGTCCACCATTTCAGGGGGGACGACAGCCTTGAAATCGAAGCAAAGAATTTCGAGCTCGCCCGGTGAAAGGTATTCCCCCCCTCCTCCAAGGCTTTTGTGCAATTGGACTTCTGCAACAATGGACCGCTCGGCGGCCATGTCAGTGTTTCCCATGGCGCCACGAGAGGGCCTAGACCCCGTCGCAGGGGCGGGCCTCTTTCGCCCAGACAAGGCGGCGACTTTCGACCGAGGATCCGATGACGAGGTCGAACTATCAGAAGGTGTCCTCTCTTTGGAGGCCGCCGAGGGTGTCCCCTCTTTGGAGGCCGCCTTCTTGGGAGCGGCCATCTTGGGAGCATCAGTCTTCTTGGGAGCATCCGGCTTGGAAGAGATTGACTTGCTGGGCTCTTTGGTGCTGGTGGCCTTGCTGTCGTTCTTGACCGGGCTAATTGCAGACTCCTGGATGTCACTCTCATTGGATGCCCCCTTCATGGACACCGTCCTATTGGCGTTTGACTTTACTATGGTGATCTGGGACTCCGATGACGAGCAGGAACTGCCGGACGACTCTCCCTCCTTCTTGGATGCCTTCCTGGCCGCCATCGTCTTGTCCGAGTTGCGGGCTTTGGCAAATAGAGGCCGATTGTTGTCATTATTGTGTGATGCCCCCTTCTTGGAGATGGCCTTCTTCGACTTGGCTGCCCTCTTGCCAGGCTTCTTCGACTTGCGTGCCTTTCGGCGGTTCCGCGCCCCAATGGGTATTAGAAAATCCTCGTCGCTGTCAGACTCGCCGGACGAAGAGAGCGGGATCCTCTTTTTGCTCCACCGGTTTGTCTTCGGGTCGTAGTAGTGGCGGTCGTTCGTGCCAGGCTTGACCCTTTTCAGAACCCCCGGTGTGTTGTGCCAGACCGGAGTAGGTAGTTGGTGTCCCAGTGCAGAGGCGGGATTGGGATTGGATGAGGCAGGTGCTGGCGCGGAATCGTCTGGTTGTTCAGATGCTGGGTTGGATGTGGCAGATGCTGGCGTGGAATCCTCTGGTTGAGATGCTAGCGCGGAATCCTCTGGGCGACCTGGCTGGGCTATTTGACCTGGCTGGGCGATTGGCTCGAAGTGTGGGCTCTCCGAGGAGCGTGCGATGGCAGGCGGAGATGTTGGCCCTGGATATGAAATGAATTGAACAAAGAAAAAGGGGGGGGGGCAGTAAATGAGCCAAAGGCTGAAACTCAAAAAGTGTTATCAAAGTTGAATGTGGCAAAAGTGTGAAAAAAAGTGTTATCAAAGTTGTATCGCGCCCTAAAAGTGTTGTCACCTCTCGCGTCCTCGCCTCGACTAAAATGGCAAAGTGTGGAAAAAAGTGTTATCAAAGTTCGCGCCTGTCGCGCCTCGACATGGTAAAGTGTGAAAAAAGTGTTATCAAGTTGTATCATGCCCTATCACACCTCAAAGCTGTCGCGAATATATCGAAGTCCAACAAAAAGTGTTATCAAAAAGTGCGACACTTGCCATCTCAAAGATGGCTAAGTCCAACTCTCGCGCCTCTAAAATGGCAAAGTGTGGGAAAAAAGTGTTATCAAAGTTCGCGCCCGCGCCTCGAAATGGCAAAGTGTGAAAAAAAGTGTTATCAAAGTTGTATCACGCCCTATCACACCTCAAAAGCCGTCTCGAATATATCGAAGTCCAACAAAAAGTGTTATCAAAAGTGCGAACACAGCTCAAAAGATGGCTAAGTCCAAAAAAAAGTGATATCACCTCTCGCGTCCTCGCCTCGACTAGAATGGCAAAGTGAAAAGAGTGTTATCAACCAGGCGCCTCGAAATGGCAAAAGTGTGAAAAAAAGTGTTATCAAAGTTGTATCACGCCCTATCACACCTCAAAA